>APFE031512289.1:0-11750 GCA_000404065.3 Pinus taeda | reverse complement strand
CCTTATTTCAGCCTAAGGCGGATTTGAGCGCTAACATAGTGGCGACCATACTGGGGAAGAACTGGTTTGCTTGTTAGTGTTATTTGATTTATAGCTACAGACGGAGTCTAAAGTCACGCCAGGTAGCCTTCGAACTGCACATTTCTCTGCGAGTGCATAGTAGATAAATGCTGCTTTAGTCGATCTCCGGTGTAGCTTGTAATTGTAACACTTAACTTATAAATTCCCCAGTACGTGTATCAAGTTCAGATCTGATGGTTGATGGTGAACAACGGTCAGACATCAGAAGGCTGAAAACATTCACCTGGCGACTCCATTCACTGAACAATCCAAAAGAACTGGTTTGCTTGTTACTGTTATTTGATTTATAGCTACAAACAGAGTCTGAAGTCACGCCAGGTAGCCTTCGAACTGCACATTGCTCTGCAAGTGCATAGTAGATAAATGCTACTTCAGTCGATCTCTGGTGTAGCTTGTAATTGTAACACTTTTATAAATTCCCCCAGTACATGTATCAAGTTCAGATCTGATGGTTGATGGTGAACAACGGTCAGACATCAGAAGGCTGAAAACATTCACCTGGCGACTCCATTCACTGAACAATCCAAAAATCAATGCTTCATGGTGACTTCGCTGCAAGGAGATCAGTAGCTGTGAGATTTTCAAGATGGACCGAATCATGAGAAGATATGCTCCCATGAGCCGGGATCACATTCCAGGTTTCCCAAACAAAATTCCGAAGGTAGATTGGTCAAGGAATTTCCCTATGTGTAAAGATGATGATAGGAAGGATGCTGCTTTACATTTGGTCAGATTTCACATGCATATTCGCAAGTTGAAGGTTGATTTTCCTGAAGATTTCTTGATGAAGATATTCCTGGCCACTCTGGAAGGTGAAGCCCAATCTTGGTATGAAAGTTTGCCGCCTGCTTGTATTTACTGTTTAAAGGATTTTCATGCCCTGTTCATTGAAAGATATCAAGAATCTTATCCATCATTAAATCTAGTTCATGACTGTTGCAAACATGCTTCTACTTTCATTGAAAGTCTTGAAAAATACTATGAGGATGATAATTTTATGTATGATGAGATCATGGAAGCCTTGTACGAGAATCCATTTCAGCAACATGAAGAGAAATTAGAAGAGTCCCATCATGATGCTCAGGAAAATTTGCAGCAAAATCAAGATCTTTGTACGGTGGAAAATGAAGGAATTTTGCATCTTGACAGTCAACATGAATTACATGAAATGGATCAGCAGTATGAGGAAAATTTATATATTCTTTCACTTGAAAATATTGAAGACAATCACTGTTTGAGCAAAAGGAAACAAAAGGACTTATCTCCTTTGTCTAAAGACGAGATAGATCAACTCTTGCATGGTCATGTTCCAGCTCAAGCTAAAGCAGATTTGTAGTGCACACATGGTCAAGAAAGTGTTGGTGAAACTTATTCCTCTTTTGAAAAGGATGACAGTTT
Source organism: Pinus taeda (assembly GCA_000404065.3). Classification (NCBI taxonomy): domain Eukaryota; kingdom Viridiplantae; phylum Streptophyta; class Pinopsida; order Pinales; family Pinaceae; genus Pinus; species Pinus taeda. Next base: position 10,271 of record APFE031512289.1, on the reverse strand, counting down.
GGTGAACAGCTTTATAGATCAGCAGGTTGAAGGTGTCCATATGACTGAAAGTGATGAAAGAAAAAGAGTCAGTTCAAATCTGTCCATAGAAGAAGACAACATGCAAGGAAGTCCAGTTCTAATTCCAGAATGTGATAATGTCAAGACAACCATTTCAGATGTAGATTCAGTTTTTGATGACCAAGAATACCTAGTATGGAATCCTATAAAAGAGAACTTTGTTGTTGAAATCATCTGGGATGCAGAAGACACAGTTATGGATCCAAATGTTCTCAGTTCATTAGAATACAACCTTCATAAAGAGGTAGTCTAGTCAGCTCATGAACAACAGAATGAGACCTTCGTTCAAATAAGTGAAAAGGTTCCTTTGGATGAATCTTTAGTAGATGGTAGAAATGTCATTTGTGCGCTTCAAGAATCATATCAAGTTTCTTTTCTTATGATTAATGAATGTAATAAGGAACATGAAAATCTGGTCGTCATATCATATGAAGATGACCTACAGTACACTCACACCACAGAAGATGAAAACATTTAGGATTTCCATTCAAGATTCTTCTTCATATGTTTCATGTGTTGAAATGTTTTTCCAAGAAGATATCTGCTCATCTATTTGTTCAGAATTTTTTGGGGACCAGGACCATACATTTTTTGAAGTACATTATGAAGGAAAATCAGAACCAAAAGAAAAAGGCATCTTGTTTTCTCAGCAGGAGGTGGCAATAGCAAATCTTCATGTTTTTCATGATCCAATGGCAAATCTATTACAGTCAGCAGTGAAGGTCATTATTGCAGTATTCAGTGATGAAGGAGATCATGGTCAATCATGTGTTTGGATGACTAGTTACCAGTATGTGTTGTTGACCAGAAGATCTGATTGGAAGAATCAGTCAAGAAGCCATCTTCTTGATTGGTTACATTGGCAGTTTGATATAGTTTGATGATATATAGTCTTGTAAAAAATAAAGGTGGTCATGTACTACCACCAAGCTTTAAGTTTTAAGTTCAGTCAAGTTTCTTTAGTCATGTCAGTTTGCATTGAGTCAGTTTGAGTTAAGTTTCATGTCAATAAATTGAGTCATGTTGGTTTGTCGGAATAATGGACTCCATAACCCAATGGACAAAAGGCACTGGCTAGCTCTTCCAGAGATCTGTTGTTCTTGGCACCTCCAAGGAGCTACCATCCCCCATTGGAGCCAATGTTAGTGTCAGTCTTTGCAGCCTTCTTCCAGTGATCAAACATGCTCTTACACAAGTAATTTTAAAGTGTCAAGGTCAAATTTTATCATTTCAGTGAGTCTTCAAGTAAAATTTGGTCACTAGGCATTAGGTTTGGGGTTTGATTTTACCCTTGTCAAAGTTGTCCAAATAACATTCTATGTCACTATTCAGCTGATTCTACCATCATTCAAAGGGTTATCATCATCATGTCAAGCTCCATTGGGTCATTTCACACCTTGTTCATGTTTCAGTTGCGCCTATGGCAAGGTTCATTTCCCTCTCCTAGGGTTTTGAAGCTAATTTCTCTTGGATGGTCAAATCATCGGAAAAGCTTGTATCCTGATGTTCATACACCTTCCGCTATCCATAATATACCTTATCAAACACTTCCCATCACTGAGATCCCCCAAATCCCTCATTTTTGCACAAACCCTAGTTTCTTGCTACAACCTGGTAATTTTCTACGGTTGGGCCTGTGTTTTCCCTTTTTGGACCCCTTCCCCTCACTCAATTTCTGAGATTACACTTTCCCCTAATTTCTAACATCCCTCCATAATTCTCAAAATTTCCTCAAGAATTTACAAGCTCCCTATCCCCTTCATTTCACTTCATTTTAGCAAATCCCTTGTCCCACACATCGGGATATGTTTCACTCAAATGATGTTTTTGAGCAATAAAATATGAATTTGGGAAAACTGAGAGAGGTTTTTTTCCATAACAGACCAAGTAAGAAAAAAATCCTTCACTTTTTACTCAGGTGTTATGGTTCTGAAGAAATGTCAAAAATACAATTTCCTTGAGAGAATTGATGCACCTCTAGAGCGACCTCGGGAAAATTAAGTTTTCTCCTAGACTTTATTGATGATTCACGTGATAACTAGAGACAAATATATTTCCAATGAGCTATCATGAGCTTAATTTGTAGTTGAGGAAGGCATTCAAAAATTGACTGTAACAGCACTCCGCCTTTAGGCAGCCTCATTTGCAGCAATTCGACCAGTCTTGGGAGATTTGATTTTCGACAGAGCAAATAGACAAAAAATTGAAAAATTCTAGTTGAGTGGGAAATTAGACACATATATCTTTCCAATGAGCTATCATAAGCTCCATTTGGGGTTTAGTAAGGCATTAAAAAGTTGACCGCAACAGAACTCTGCCTTGAGGAAGCCTCATCTGGCACAGTTTTACCCGTCTTGGGAGATTTGATTGTTAACAGGGAAAATGAACTCCAAATCAAAAAATTCTAGTGGGGTTGGAAATTAGATAGGATAGGCTTTCCAACAAGCTATCCTATGCTCAATTTGGACATCAGGAAGGCCTCCAAAAGTCACCTGTAAAAGAGCATGACACACAAGAGGAGAAGCGCAGCGGTTTTATAAATATCTTCACTCCATATGGTCAGTTATACAAGTGGCAAAGGAAGGAAAAGGGTTACCCAAGCCATTTTTCATGTTTGTGGTGCTACACTTGTAGCTGATGGTTGGCTCTCCACCTTCATTTGGTGACCCTTGTCCGTTCTATCTCTTCATAGCACATTCTATATATTGTATGCAAACCATTTGCAAAGCAAGTGGGTTGGTTGGCTTGTAACTTTTGGGAGACTGTGGGAAAGAAACTTTGTTTCTACATTGTATATTTTTACAGAGAATTAATGAAAGGCAGTAGCTCTGATTCATGAGATTCATGTGGTTTTGATTGTAGCAAATGTGCCTCTTATGTTCATATGTATCTTGTTATGTTTCATAGTTCATTTCATATTCATTTCTGGTGAAATTTTTCGAGTGAGATCAGGTAGAATTCAATTCTATTGCTCTACCTGTGGGAAAATTTCATGTGTAGTGTTTCATTCTTCTGTTGAAAAGGATTCATGTTGTCCATGCCCTTTTCACCTTCTTAATCAATCTCTCCGTTTCTTTGTTATGTTCCATAGTTTCATTTCGTATCCATTTCTGGTGAAATTTTTCGAGTGAGATAAGGTAGAATTCAATTCCACTACTCTACCTGTGGGAAAATTTCATGTACAATGTTCATTCTTCTGTTGAAAAGGATTCATGTCGCCCATGCCCTTTTCACCTTCTTAATCAATCTTTCCATTTCGCCATATTTTAAAACTAAATTGCTATGCTTTCAGCCTACCTTGCCTCACTAAATAATCTGTGCCTTCATGTTAAATTCTCTGTTCATTGAGGTCCAGTGGTCCCATAACATCCCAGAAACACATTCATTCATAAAAATCACTCCTTATTATCATTTCCACTTACTAGCCTAAGATACATAGTTCATTTGAAAGTCATCTCAGTCCTTGTCGTTCATCTATTCACTAAGTGTGACCCGGAGAGAGCCCTCTCCTGTTCTAGTAGGGCTAGCTACCAAACTGAGCGTGGTTTGTGGTTACCCTGAATTTTTCCTTCCTTCAACCTGAGGTGAATTTAGGTGCTAACAAGAGCTAAGGTGAAAAAGGAGGAAAATCACATCTGGAAGATCAATAGTTCCCATCAACCTATGGAAGGAATATAGAAAGGAGAAGATCATATGAAGAAGAGAAATTCATTCAAGAATACAAAGTAAGTACACCTATGGCATCATCAATGAAATCTAAGAACAAGCTTTAAGGAGCCTGTAATTATATAGCATGGAAAACAATGATTGACCTCATCCTTGCAAAGAATAAGGTATTGGAATATGTTCAAGGAAAATTCAAAGAACTTGCAGAGGATGTTGGAAAGGAGAAATACAAACAAACTGATATTCTTTCCATTAACTTGATAGTGGATGGAGTAAAAGACAACCTGATTCCTTCATATCCACACTAGACTCTTCAATAAAAATGTATGATGCTCTCTTAAAATTGTTTACAACAAAAAATATTGGACGGGTGGAAATTTTAAAGAATGAACTACGAAGAGTTAAGATGAAAAAGGATGAAGAAAGGAGGTTTTAAGAATTTTAAAGGGCCAAAGAAGAACATTTATCTATCTAAAATAGAATGTTACCTTTGTCATAAGATGGGACATAACAAGAGTCAATGTCCTGATAATCTTAAGCACAAGAAGAGAGAAATGGACCTAGCTAATGTTGCGTCTGATGAAAATCCTCAAAATAAGCCTAAAAATGAGGACCTTGAAGTCAAATACTTATTCTATTAAGTCTTATATATCCTTCACTTATTGTTTAATAGGCTATTGTTTTTAGTTATTTCATTTATATTTGTCTCTAGGATCAATTTTTTTGTTTTTTTTTTTGGTTTTTAATTTTATTTATTTATAAGGCTTATAGATTTAATATGTTTTGTTCTTGAGTTATTTTGATTTAAGATATTCCCTCATAAGACTAGGTTAATGTAAGATCAAGAGGGAGCTTCCCCACCTTTTCCATAAAAAAAAAGTATCATTTTATTTACTTCTTTTCATTATTGATTCCCTCTATTTGTTTAAATTACATTTTTGCTTATAATAATCTCTCTTGTGTTTTCCTTAGAAGGAAAGTTTGCAGGAATACTTAAAGTCAAGAGGGAGCTTGCAATAAGAATTATGGCTAGATTTAGAGGGAGACTCTAATAAGAAGAAGTCAAGTTTGTTGAAGATGGAGCCCTTCATAGAAAACCCTACAAATTTTGTAAAAAGAAGCAACTCAAGGTATGTTTACGCTTACAAGATTTGTTGTAGACATTCCTCATATAAGAAAGTACAATCATTTTGAAATTTTCGTTATACTACTAACTCTCCCATTTTTGGGGTTTTGAATCATAAAGATTTTTGTTTGTTAGGATGATTAATATTTATATTAAATCAACCTTTACCATACTATCTACCTTTTGTTTACTTTGGTGAAACCCTAACCTTTAGGGTTCACTATGAAACCCTAGTCTACTTAGGGCTTGTTAATAAAGACTAGAACATATGATCAAATCCTCTTCTCTTGATGTTTTGGGTTTTTTGATGTTATGAAACCTTAGCCTTTTAAGGTTTGTTTTTTATGTATAGGATGTATGATGAAACCCTAGATTGTTAGGGTTTGGTGAATTAGGGTTTATGTCAGAATCCTTATAATAGTAAATACAATATCCTAGGAATGAAACCCTAGGTGTTGTGTTTCCATATAATTAATACTCTAGCTTGATCAACTTGTTGTATATCTAACATTAAAGTTTTGATGTTTGTAGTGATTGATATAAATTTCTATGGCAAGATAATGAAACCCTAGATGTAATAATTCTTTCACTATGATTGAAATCCTAACTTGATTTAATTTTTGATATCTAATACCTTAGTCTTCATGATGGAATCTAGGGTTTGCAACAAAAAACCTAGTGGAAATGATTCTGAAAGTCTAGGGCATGAAAGGTAAAACCTTTGTTGATCGTGAACCTAACTAGGTTTAAGTTTTGGATATCTAAAGTATGATTTCATAGTTTTGATAACCCTAGATGCTCCCACTGTGATGATATTCTAACTTTATATTGATAAAGTTGACTTCATTATTTATATTTGTGTTTGGTTGTACTTGTCATTGAAGATTCACAGGTACATAGTCTTCAAGATGTTGAATATGATTACCTACCTCATATTTGATGATGACTTGATGATGATGTTGAGCAAGATGGAAAGAGGAAGTTGCAAGAATTTTTGATAACATTTTTAATTAGTAGATGACTTTGTTGTAATGAGAAGTGAGAACGAGTAATGAATTGAAGGTTGAAGTTATCTAATGATACGATGAAGTGAAAGAAATAACTTGTAGAGAAGAAGCTTGATAAAAGAAAGTATATATATCACCATTTTAGAGGGAGGGCATATTGTGACAACTATAGTAAAGAACTTAATGAAAGAGTAAAGTTTGGAGAATGGCTAAGCACTACAAGATGGTTATTCGTGATTAATAAAATTGTTAACAAGAATTGGCTATTTTAAAAAGTGTTCAAGATGAGTTTTGTGCCGCTAAAGAAGTTTGAAGAAGAAAGTCTCCATCAAGATGTGATTGGATATTATGATAACCTAAGAAACATCTAAATAATTGAATACCCCAGAGTTTTGTACTTTAGAAGTTCAATATTGGTTGAGCTACTAGATGTTCCAATGTTCCAATGGCTGAATAAGTAGTTGATCTCTCCCTAATAAGTTTTGTATATTTAACAAGCATGCTTGGATTGAGAGGGAGAGATGAAGTACCATAAAACTAGCTATATGATGGTACTTGGGAGGACATATTGGTCGGTCGTTGATGATGTCTAAATCCCGGTGAGGGAGGGTATCATTGGTCTTGTGGAGCTCAAACCTTGTAGATGATACCTATAACCACCCCATCCAACATTTACCCGCCTTTACAATCTCTCTAGGGTAAACATGATTTGAGTGTTACTATGACATGAACTAACCTCCAAGTTCCAATAGTGGAAAGGTCTACTAATCAGAAACATACTTCAACCTCTCAAGGGCACCAAATCACCCAGGTGTTAGAAAAAACCAACTAGGGATCAATCCCTGAGCTGGAACTTCTTTTTATTAGGATGTACATCCCAACCACACACATGAAAAATTGTGCATGCAATTGAAAAGATCCAACCACATGCATGGGCCTACCTCCATGCGGATGCAACCGAAAATTTCCATTTCTAGGCTTGCAGTTGCCATATCAGTGCCACTTTTTCAAGGCCAACCTACAGGCCACTACCCAGAACAACCCAGGACTCTTCAGAACTCTGTCTAAGATGATCAAAAGGATATAAAATTAATACTAAATCTAGATCTTTCCCAAGGCATGCCAAACACATGAGAAACATTTCATCAACACATGGTAAACATAGTAGCTACATGTCATGAATGCATATGTGATCACGATCTTCTTAAATTCATTAGAGAATCATCAAGAAGGCTTAATGTGTTCTCAATCTAGCCACAACAACACTTGTTAGCCCATGCATAAAGTAACCATTCAATAAATGATCAAATCATGAACCAGATCCATATCAAGATCACATCATTTTACCATGTTATAACCATAATAAATCCATGACAAACCAACCATAAAATCGACACAATAACCATAAAATTTTCTCATTGATCACCATAGGAAAATAACTCATATTAACAAGTGAAAAATCCAATCAAGTCAGGGATTTCTATGTACCACCAGACCATAGATTGGGCTGAACCAATTATCTCTTTCATCCAATCACCCTCGTGCCATATTACAAGCATGAATGTGGGATCATATGGGTTAAAACAAAATAGAGTGAACTAAGGCTTCTATAGGCCAAACCACCTCAACCATCAATTGTGATGATTTCACCTTAACCTACCCAGAAATCACTAATCACCAAAACAAGCTTGGATTCCTCTGACTTCCTTCACCAACTCCAGAGGAATTTTCCTGTTTCCACCCAACCATCAAGAGTTCTAGGAGATATCCCATCTCCACCCTTTACCCTTGGGAATTTTCCCAAGACCACCTCAACTAGGATCTAAGTCTACTAGCCATCCAAAGCTTAATCAAAATAAGGAACCCACTACATCATGGCTACCCAAGAAATGGCAAGGAAAGGTTGAAACCACTATCAATCCAGGAAAATCCCATACCAATGACAAAAAAAAACCAAATAACCACATGCATGTGTCATGCATTCAAATTTGAGCAACGAAATCACAAATGTAACCTATTACCTGCAATGTACTCCTGTTGTAGATGTTGATCCAAACTTCTTTTCCATTGCCCACCAATTCCTTTGCTTGCTTGCTTTCTTCTCTCCAAGTCTAAGTGAATTCTAGGATGCTCCAAGAATGATCTGTGTAAGAGTGTGGAAGAAGAGAGCTAGAATGATCAAGAGCTGAGCTAAAAACTGTCAAAATCTAAAACTGATCAAAAGTCGTCAATTGTTTCTTTGATGCATATTTATCATTGATGCCTCATGTATCTTCCTTTCCTTTTTCCTTTTTTCTTTCATTTTCCTTCATTTTCTCTCTAAATTCCATTTCATGCATATTGGTGTCTCTTCATCTTCCTTTTCTCCAATTTTCCTTTATTTCCTTAAGTAAATGTTATTTATTGCCTCTTTGCCTTTGCCAATGCCATTGCTAATTTCCATAGCCATTAATAAACCACAAGTGATGCCCACTATAATGTTTTCCCACCATTCAACTTGGAATACATGTCCCATGACCTTGGTCTTACTTTATTTACATGGAAAATCAACCAAGGGTTGTTACAACCCCCCCCTGGGGGAACACCATCCTCAGTGTTTTATGATACTTACTGATCGAAGAGGATCTCTTCAAATCAGTGGTACAGGTTCATCGTCAGTGTTTCATGTCGTCGTCAGCATTCAGTTTAGTTTCGACAGTGTTGGTTATGGATTAGGTTGTTCAGGTAATGTTTATGGCTTTTCATAGCGTTCAGTTGAGATGGTTTTGTACTTGGATGTCGACTTGTGTTCATTGACAATTCCGCCAGGATTGGTCATCGACATGTGGTTGTCTTCCACCTTCACAGGATTTGGGTGTTGACAAAGGGTTTTCGTCACAAATGTAGCTTGTGTCGACGATATGCTTTTTGTTTTATGTCACATTGTGACAAATGTATTGTAAAACCCTAAACCTAGAACTTAATACAACATTCAATGTTGCATTACAAAACCTAATGTCTAAACCTTACCATGCAATAAAATACATTAAAACCTAATCCTAAACATCTCGACCTTACCTAAGTCCTATTAAACCTATAACATTGCTATGTGTTAAACATCACACATAAAAACCTAACACAATACATTTCCTAAGTCTAAAAACCGACTCAGACTTGGACATGTTATTACATTGCAAATAACATATTAGTCACATAACCGCCACCTCTGACCGCACGAGGTTCTAACCGCAACCAAGCCATGTGACTAGATGTGTGTAAATGTTGGAGGTTAGAGTTTACTGTAAAATGAAACCGCGTCGGAAGCTGTAGTCAACAATGCCATGTTATCAGGTGTGAAAACCGTTGGGATTTATGTAATCATCAGGCATGACCACATGGGGTATAAACTGGGCATGTGAGCAAAGTTAGTTCACCACAGAAGTTACTGTAACCGCAACGGTGGAGGTGGACACATGTAAAACCATCGGAGTAACAATAGCCGTAACCGTCAGGCAGATAAGCTACCAAGTTGCAATCAGGAAGTCGACCGCCAAGAAAACTAGCTGTTCACATGGAAACAGTTAGCCCCTCTGCCCAGTCAACTAACCACCAGCGGTTCTGTGGTTTATATAATCTATTTTTGGGTTTTTGTTAGAATTTTGTTAAACAATTAATTCGAGGACCATGCGTAATGAACCCAAGTGTCACTTCATGGTTAGAACGAAACCTAAAACCCTCCAATTCAGCAAATTCATGCCATGATTAGCCCAAAGGAGTTCATATGTACCTATAGGCCTATAAGTGGTAATTTTTTTCATTATTAGTGGGGGAGATTAATGGTTTTGGTTTTTGTATGTAGATTCTAGAGGTCATAGGCAGTTTTTGTTTTCACTGTAATAGGAGCATCTGGAGTTAGAATTGGGAACCGTGATAGGCGTTGTAAAGTTGGTTCAGAGAGATTCCTTTTGATAGTGATTAGAAATTCCTGTGTGCATTTTCAGTATGGCCTATTCTCTATGTAATCAAACTCCTTGGTTTCAATCCTAATAAAGTGGTCGCCCATCTTGAAAGCGGACCTGGAGATGTAGCCCATTAGGGACTGTTAGAAAATTATATATTATGGAGCAATGGAACACATAAAATATTATAGAAATATAAACACAGAAAATGCATAAAACAAGAGAGACACAGATATACGTGGTTCACCCAGTTTGGGCTACGTCCACCCTGAACAGCCAGTCCTTCCTTTCTATTATCCAGCAATATGAAGAGATACAACCTACAACAAATCCACTGTAATATCCTCTGTTTTCTCTCACAGTATCACCTCTCTGTTTTCCGCTCACACACAGAATACACATCTATTACACAACCTCAAATACAATGCCCTCATACAAAGAGAGGGGTTGCCTTCTAGGGCAAAAAACCCTAAA
>APFE031512284.1:0-14870 GCA_000404065.3 Pinus taeda | reverse complement strand
GGTTGCGAGGTCGACAACGTTTAAGGAGAAATGCCTAAGTATGAAAGCAAGCGAATTTGTGCATACATGATGATGTGATCACACATTTTGCACGACTTGATGACAAGACACCTCAAAATAACAAGATAAACCTATGCTAAGTGAGACTGACTCGCGAGTTAAGAGCGACAAGTGCGACACTTGAGCTATGTCTTCGAACGATAGTGATGACACTTGCATGACAATATTTACATCTTTGTGTGTGAGTGTGACTGATGTCAACAGAGTGAAAACAACTCATGCACACTAAGATAAACCTTGAAAATTTCCAAAACAAACTCACAAGAATGACATAGCAATCAACATGCCCAAAGATGATGGTTAGTCAAACAAGCGAAAAGGAAGCAAGAGACATTAAGGAAACACATGAAATGACTTTATGCTTGCAAATATGATTGTTCTTGAAGATAGAATGATATGACATGACAAGCAGTCCTTCAAGCTACACTAAGAGATGTACTTGAAAAGATATTCTTTTCTTACCTTACCCTCAAGATGACCATGCATCTGATGATGTTTTCATGAGGTCTTGATCTTTTGTCATAACTTTGCTTCTTGTTCCTTCCCCTCAAATCCTTGAGAGTGATCTAGTATGTCATATTTTCCTGTAATCACTGAGAGATAAATCTGTGCAGTTTCAGTGGAGAATGACTGCTACTGAGATGATCTGGGCAATTTTCGAGAGAAAGGTTGAATTCCTTCTCCGTGCAATTTTGAGTGTAGGGTAGATTGTATAGCCAGGAAAACACTACATAGTTTTTTGATGCAAGGCACTGCTACAAGATGGGTTATGGGAGGAATCCTATCCATAGTTTTTGAATGCAGGACAACCAGACTACTCTGCGCATTTCTGAAGAGCAGTTTTGGATGCTTGACTACTCTATGCATTTTTGGAGAGAAATGTTGCCTGCTTGACTACTCTGTGCATTTATGGAGAGCAGTGATGGTGGGAAACTAAGGGACAACACTACATAGTTTCTAAAGATAGTGGGTTCTGGCTCAGGAAGGACACTGGAGGAAACCACTGCGCAGTTTTAGATGCCAAGGGATGCTAGGGTCTCTACACATTGCATTGTTCCAATAAGCAAGGGAAAAATTTTGCATGTTGCAGAAGAAAAGTGTACAGTTATGAAAAGATGGACGAGGTTAGGTTGCTTGGGAAACAAGGCTAAGTGGGAGATCAATGAGATTGATGCAAATAGTCATAAAATCTTGACTATGATCACACATGAACACTTAGCTATATAACATATACCATCCAAAGCATAAAATACATACTTTGCTTGATGCAAAAACATTTGTGACAAGAGTGTGTGAAGTGGGTGTGAAACATGTCTATGTAATGAGAACAACCCATATGCACAATATTTCCCCTTGAAGCAGAAAAAAATTTCCCTTTGCTTGACAAATAATGATCCCGATCCGTGAAGATGACAAATACTGCATAAAGATGAGAACATGAAAAAATATTTAGATCAACGAGGGGAGCTTGAGATCTTTATCTTACCAACCAATGAATAAGGAACGATCGATCACATGATCCAAGGCAGGCTCCGAAATTTTCATGCGAGCCAAAATTTTGGAGGGTGGTTGTAGTCGCTACAACATTGGTGACACACTGGTAGAGCTCCAGCTCTTTGTATGGACCTTGTTTCGTGAAAATCGAGTCTAACCCTTCTGGAAGTATTGTTCGATTCTTTGATCGTCATGGCTTAAGAACTTGCTTGGGTGAAACATATACTCCCTACTATTCTCTTGATCATTTAGCACACATTCCAAACCAAGTTAAATAATTTGTTTTGATTGAGATCAGGTGTACGCAGATGCACAAGTAATATAAAATTCAAAGTCTTAGTTTCATCTCTGGTGTTGCTCTGCCACTAGCAAGCCTAAATAGTACCCCAACAAAGTCATGCAGGAACACGAGCATCACTCTGTTACCAATGAGCCTGGTGAGTACCTCGATGGAGTTACTTGCATCACCTCTCTATGTAAGAAGCTTTTCTCCTCTTTTGCCTTGTTTATTTTTTCATTCTCACATTATTTTTTTTTCAAAGAACTGTGCATAGGCACTTATTTATTTCGGAGGTGGAAGAGGGATCCTGACTTATTGAGAGCGGAATAGGTTGTCCCTTCAGAGAAGTATTTATATATACGTCTGAGACACTTGTTAAGGTTTTCCCCTTCATCTTACTCTACTAGACTAAGCTGACAAAGTTTAACCCAAAATAACCGATTAGAGTAGGCAATACTAGTTAAAGTGCAAGCGTTGTGTTTTCACCATGAATCACTCTGAAAAAAACATATTTTCCATCAGGGTATCATCGACTGAAGAAAAAAATATCTTGATAAAGAGAGAGGACAACAGATAACCAAATTTTGGTAGCTGTACAAGTCCTATTATATTTTCCTGGCTTGTCTCGAGAATCAAACACGATTTCATGTGAGGCTAAACTACGGGTACAAACAAGCAAAGAAAACAATAAAGAAAAGAGAAGAAGTAAAGGGAAAGAAAAAATAGTAAGAAAAGAAAGTGACAAAGAAAAATAACCAAGTAAGCAGGGAAACACACCAAGCAAGCAAGCAAACAAACATGCAAACAAAAAAGCAAGGCCAAAACAAGGAAGCAAACACTACACCTATTCTTATGCTAAACAATCATGATTACATGACATGAAATTTCCAGTGAAGCCACTATAGTCATTCCCAACTTGCGAACATAAAGATACAAGCGATTAAAACAGATAAAAATAATGTGCAACAAAAAATACAAAAGCTTGAAAATCTTGCACACGGAAAGGAAGGTTTTTCTTGTGGGAAAAAAATGTGTCACGACCACCCAATACACATGGTTACCTTTTTGCTGGATACTATTATTCAACAATCCTCAGAAGCCTCTTCCATGTGTGTGCTCATCTACAATGAGCTTCTTAGTGAGCACGAGGAATATTGACGCTTGTTCCCTGCAATATGGCTCACCAAGTAAGATTGTTGCAGCCATTGAGTGATTGGATCATGAAAATCATCATGGTTATCTGGAAGATCTCATGACCTGTGAAAATATGGTTTTCTAATTTGACAGATGGGATGACGATGGGAATCTTGTATAGAAAAATAAATTCGATCATTCTCATCAGTGATGCCAAGACAGTGAGGACCTTTCATAACCATTAGCGTAGATTGAGGTGCCTCACCAGCTTGACATAAATTTGAGGAGAAAGATGCTAAACAATGAAGATAAGAGAGCATGAACTGTCATTGAATGTATTGTTTGGAAAATGATAAGTTGCATGAAAATCACCAAAGATGGGGAAATGATCAGATGAGTTTGTTAAAATATCAGATTCCCAGTTTGAAATGAATAAAGACAAACTCATTTGAAAAATCTTGCAAACACTTTTATCAATGGAACCAAGTTTGTCATGAGCTAGACACGACACACAACCCACTTGCAACTAGTGAAAAATTGCGTAGGCATCATGGTCATCACAGGAATGTAAAAGGGATGCCAACATTGTGAATGTGTGAAACGAGTTGGGACGTGGTGAAATGAAAGGAACTTGATTCACATGATAGCTTGTGCATTCGTCATCACACAGGGGGATTGTTGGTGTGCTAAGTGAGCATATTTGAAGTACAAGGTCTGCAGGGAGACTAAGGAGTTGATCGTGAGAAGGAAAACCCGATAAGTATGATTGCGGGAAAAGACAGTATTTGACATTATCAACTTCACAATTACATGATTTCATGAGGGACGAAAATTCCCGCCTTAAGTTTGATGCAAGATATGTGCATGAAGACAAATGTGCTATGACAGATTTGTGAATTCAGCCATAAGTGAAAATTTGAAAATTTGAGAGATCACATCTAGAATACCAAGCATTTTTTGCACGTGAATTCACATCGAGTGCAAGCATGCAAATAGATGGATTATGCATGGGAAAAAAGATATAATTGGGTTCTACATGCTAACAAGACTCGCAAGGTCCTGACATAACCATCAAATAACATTGAAGTGCCTCGACTCCCCTGGACATCCCATAAATTTCTAGAATTGCATAATCATATTCTGAAGTTTGAACGAGATCATGCATGGCTTGAAGATGGTTGCTATTGCTAATTTCCAAATTTCTCTAAGAATGGAGCCATTTCTGTGACAAGTTACACTAGATTTTCAGCTTCAACAAACTGAATTGAAGATTTGTCTTCATGTAATAGAAGAGATGATGGGGAATGGGAAGTACGCTCTGTGTTTAAACTATTTTCAGCTTCATCATGGACAACCTTGATACCTTGTGTCAATTGAGGAGATAACTCATCGGATGAAGAAGTAAGAGAACATGGAGTATCTTTAACACATGTGGGTGCTTTGTGAATGGCATGACACACAAGCGAGTGAGGTGAAGAGGAAGTTTCAATATGAACGTCTTCTTTGACTGGAGGAAATTCTATATATGAGTTAGAGTATTCATGAGTGATTGTATTGAAGGATATTCGAATGAGTGAGGATCTAGTGAGGAAGATCGATCTCCTATAATCTCTCCTTCTTGTCTCATTCAAGTTTTTGTAGCTTAATTAGCCATAATTTCCATAATTTTTTCCCAAAAAGCTGCACTCGATGCACATTAGACCACTAGACATAACATCTTACTTTTACGCATCTCATTAAGAAAAATATAATTAAATCTTGTAAGAAATTATGATAAGAGTTGATTTAAGTAAGCTTGGAGGTGTATTAAGGTCCATATATTTAACTAATTATGAGCCTCATCACCTTCATTGGTTGAGTTATTAGTCTTGGAATCCCTAGTTGGAGAAACACTCAAGAAGCCTTGTATAAGCTATGGGTTGCGTTATAGTCCTGGAAACCTTGGTTGGAAGGAATGCTCTAGAAGCCCTGGAAGGCTTGGATGGAGACCAATCTGATGATGGTTTTGGTGATTTTCTACCGAGTGACGAAATCATTGTTCGATGGGTTGAGGTGGATGGTCTTTAGAATCCCTCGATGAGTTTTGATTGATGTGTTCTATGAGATCCATATTCATGCTTGGAATATGGAATGGGGGTGAATGGATGAAGAGAGATTTGGCTCAGGCATTCTATGGTTTGGTGGAACGTGGAAGTACCATCCTAGGTTTGGATTTTGCATTATTAATGAAAGGTTATTTCTCCTTGTATTTCTTTGAGCATTTTGATGGATTATATGTGGTCTATATGGTTGTACTTTCAGGAGTATCTCTCTTTCTATTATGTTGGTTATGTAAGTGTTTTATTACAGAAACCATGTATGGATTTCATCATGTTTTTACTTGTAATTAAATGATCGATGTATCTATGACCTAATAGATGGGATGGAAGCTTATGTATTGAGGCATAAATGGTTGTTAGCTATTCATAGCTAAGTATGAGACCCCTATGCTCAGAATTGTTATTTACACCTGTAGACTACATATTTGTGATATGTTTCAGGAAATTCCTATCATGTCTAGTAGGGTTCCATTCAAGGTCTTAAACAAGTATTTTTTTTCGTATTGTCATTTCCATGTTATCTTACTTATTTGAAGAGATGGTTAAATTCTAGGTAGTGACCTGGGCTCTGGGCTTGAAAACGTGACTAAAATCCTGGAGTCGTTGGCATAATACTGACAATTTTGGTCTCTAGTCACTGGAAGGCAAGCCTGTGAGAGAAACTTTGGTTTTCTGGTCGCACGCATGCCTATAGCATGGGAGCGAATGAGGCTTAAGTTGTCCAAATTATTAGTGGGACCCTAAGGCAAGTTGTCTAAAGTATTGGATTGGTTCTTGAGGGTATTGTATATGATGATTAATATTTGTATGGTGTGTTTTTGTTGGTTCCACTTCCTTAACTTGACTTAGGAGCTCGAATCATATCATAGTGGCCTCTTGTCTCATGTTTACCTCAGCTGGCAAGTTTCTTTGATAGATGTGGGAGGAGGGTGTTACAAAAAATTTGTTGTGTTCTTAAATTATTTTCTTGTCATTCTTCTAATTTAAAGGTGACATGTATACTTTCAGAGTTCAATAGATCGGGTTTACAACTCTTTTATTCATTATATTCTCTAGTATTTTATAGCAAATTCTAAAGAATGATCACCCATCTACACATATTATAGAACGCAAGTTTGTTTTATCATTCAAGGGGAAACTAGGCCTAGTATGGTCTTCCTACCAGCACATGAAGTAATATATTCTTCCTCTACCTCAACCATGGCCTCAACCTCATCTATTAAATCCTCCTCTTCATCCACCAAAATCCTCCTCTACCTTGAGAGCCATTTTCTCTACCTCCTTGTGTTATTGGATCCTTAAACTAATCAGATACCTATGTATGATATGTAGTATGAGAATCAATCTTGTTTCTTACATTAAACTGATATTCCTAAGTGGAACAGTAGGGGATTTTTAAGGTCTAAAATGGGCCTCCTATGGAAATTATAAAATAATAGTGGAAATAATAAAATAAGAGTAGATTACATCATCAAATTTTAGAGGGAAAAAAAGAAAAAACTATTTTTTTAACTTGTATTTTCAACTTACTCCCTAAGGGTTTACTAAAATTTCAAGCAGAAACACTCGTTGGATGCAAAATTTGATTCCTCATCCAAGGAGTACCCATGTTGCATACTTTTTATGGACCCTACTACATGAAAAATGATAAATACATGAAAAACGTGATTGCAAACACATGTTTTCATGTATTTCTCATTTTTCATGTAGTAGGTGTTAACACTCAGGTTGTTCCCTTTGACTCCTAAGGGAATACAGCTGAGGTAACCACAAACCAAGCTTTGGAATGTAGGTCCTAGCCTACGAGCAGTCAGAGAGGGCTCTCTTTGGGGTTTAGCTTTGTTTAAGGGATGCTTTTAGGCTAGATATGATGCACATGGGTTTTAATTTAGTTTTGTGGGATGGTTGATTTATTCAAGCAGAGTTGGCATGTAAAGTGTAAGAAGTTCAAACCATTAGGCATGGAGTCCATGAATGGGAACTAATGGATGTGCTTTCTTTGGTAGAAGAGGGGAATATGGAGCAGGATAGCTACACATGGCACAATGATTAATGCTGGAACAAAGATGAAATGGAGGTCATGGGATGAGAGGCAATTGAGGATCTCTCATCGAGCCAAAGAGGGGAAATGGATGAAGTCTGAATAGGGCAATGAAGAATTCCTAGATAGCATTCATATGTGAAGGAAATAGCTTAAACATGTTCAATTAAGAATGCATATTTGTCACTACTTCACACGAAAACATAGAAAAGTTACAATAATTGAGCACAGAGGGCGTGAAAACCAGTTCTGATATATTCCTTCTTCCTGCAACTTAGATTATGATATATAGATGATACGGATACATATAAAGGAATAAAAAGAGGGAGGAAAGACTTATTGAACCATGAGCAAGCACGAGAATTCCATATCAAGCTCTTTAGCCATTTAAAGCACAACCCGTCATTTTAGATGCAAACATTCCAGCAATCTTTGATTACAGAAGCTCTCAAAATCTACAGCGCAAGTCTCTAAAGAGAAAAATCAACCAACCAACCCGTATTACATTGTTCAGGGCTGTATTTATAGGCAAAATATCTACAAAAATATATTTGATAGAAGATCTGAGGAAATAACTGCAATTAACCTAACTTCTCTTGCAAGTAATGTAAAAAATATCTATCTAATGCTGCGCTGCGGGTAGCTGCTTCAGAAAATGAGGCTCTGTGGCATCCTTTGGTAGCTCTGCTGTCCAATTTGCAATCACTGTGCCTTCAATTCTCTTATCTGCACCTCTTAGTTGGTTCTCCTGCTCTTAGGTGGTTGTGATTCTTATTAAATCTGATATGACTCGGCTTTAATGGCCTTTAACTCTGTTATGATACTCTTTAACTGGTCAATTCGCTCCTTTCTGTTTCTTTCGGGCAAAAATAACTACTGCAAACTATGCGTTGGACTGAGGCTTTCCATTTTGGCCATTTTTTCTTAATCACGCATCCAAAATTGCCCCTGATTTTCATTCCAGGCTTCCTAAGCAGCGATTTCTCCTTTCGCGCTTTTTTTTCGGCGGTGATGTTAGCATGAAGTCAGCAGTGGGACCCAGTACGGCAGATGACGTCAGCAGGGTGACATGGCGAGGTGACGTGGCAGGGTGATGTGGCGGGGTGACGTGGCGCTTACGTCACGCAGGGGGAAGCGGTATCCAGTTTCATGGCGCACTGCTTTTGTGCACAGGTGGTTTGGGAGGAGGGGGCTTCGCCACAGTCGAGAGGGTGATGCATGGTGGGAGTACGACGGGAAAATCGCCTATCTCTCGGATGCTAACCATCGATAGGTTCGAAGGGGAAACGAAACGCCCACCGTAGATCTAGGCCGCGGGCAATCGGACGGATGGTGGAACAGAGAAGGCGGCGGAAGGATAAGGGATGGGGCTCGCGGCACCTTTATTTGTTATTTAATTTCAGTGAGGGGAGGGGACTTTAGGAAAGTGGGTTTACGGGATTATGAGCGAGCGGGTGAAAATATTCAAAATGGGGGACTTTAGGATAAGGGCGGAACATGGGTCTTGTAAGGTTAGGGTTGAGGGGGAATGGTTGTTAGTGTGACCAGATGTCAGACTACCTCCAGTTAGGAGGCGGATGGATTAGTAGGAGCCCCAGATGGACTACTACCTCCCGGACTTAGAAGAATATGGCTATAGTGCCAAGGAAGGGTTACTTAATATTTTTGGGATTCTATATATTTTTTGCATAGTAGGGAATAGGGAAATAATTTAGGGAGCTAAATAATAAAGTTAGAAGTTAATATGAATCCGTGAGGTGAAGTGTAGGGGAAAAGTTAAGCTTTGTGAACTAAAAATTAGTTTATAGGGGACGAATGAACTGGAAAGAAATGACCTTTTCACAAAAAATGTGACTTCTCTTGACTGAAGAAAGTCAAAGCTTGACTTGGCTTTTCACCAAAATGGAGTGATAACAGGACTGATTGGGAAAATCCCAAGGTCCTCAAGGGGATGTTAGTGAGTTATTTGGGAAATAAGAAGAAGGGGGAGTTAGAGATGCCTTGCTTGATCTGATCAAAATGAAAAAGTGCCTCAAAACTGTGATCTGGATAAATATAACACTTGAAAACATGAAATCGATCACATAGCTTGATTTGTACAACCACAAAACTACTTACCCAGCCTACTTTACCTATAATTTTTTCTTCTTTTGGTTTGGGTGCACTTGAACTAGCAAACCCAACTTTTCAACTTTCTCTTTTTCACTGTCCTCCTATCTACATCTATACTTATTTCATCCAGGGGCTCAGATTAGGCTGTTGAGCACCCTTGCTTCTCTACCTATCTAATAATCTGCCAAGATTAAGCTATTTGGACAGATAATGATTCTCTATATTCTACAACAGGAAATTGAAACCTCGGGAGACCAAGATTAAGCTGTTTGGACCTCCCTTTAATTGAAAATTCTTCAAAAATGGAATAACTCATCAAAATTGGAATACAGCAGAGGCACTTAGACTAGCACACTCTCATGGAAACTTCTTTGGCCTCAGTAGCAAATATGGAACATTGCAACATGAAAAGTATGACATATTTGGTATGTAGAAATGTCAATCATGAAAGATGAGTACCTGCTATGAGCAGGAGGCTAACAGTAGGGGCCATTGAAAGTATGCAACATGGGTACTCCTTGTATGAGGAATCCATTTTTGCTCCAATGAGTACTCTCGTTCAAAAATTGAGTAAAAGCTTAGGGAGATAAGTTAAAACTACGAGTTGAAAAAGTAGTTTTATTATTTTATTAATTTGTAACATTTTTACTTTTTTACTCCAAAAATGGTGAATCATCCCCCATGGTTGACATCGTCATATTGAATCATATTGGCTCTTATAAAGTTTTTTTTTGTTGTACATTTTTCTTGGGAGGCCCATTTTAGACCTCAAAAGTCCCCTAATGTGGGTTTTGTCTTCACATATGGCACACCACTTAATTTTTTCATCTCTTAAATTCAACTGGCACTCTCTTCTAGTATGACTCTATGAAAATTGGCATATTTCATAGTATATATCTATTTGAATGCGATGGACTTCCTAATAGAAATAGTCCAAAAATTTAATATTATCCTTTCTGTTCCCTTTAGTTCTACATTTGGTGTAGAATAAACGAAATTTTTGCAATGACAAACTTAGTACGGACTACTCAAAATACCCAATTTTCTCTTCTATTATTTTATTAGTCGACACAAAAGTCAACTACCAATCATCATCTATTTCAATGCATTGGGCCTTTTTTAATGCTTCGTTGCGTGATGTAATTTCATGCATTCCTAATGGCCCTCATATTTTCTATAGTAACCCAACAACATACCATCGAACCAAGAAAGCTTCATCAATGTTGTATGGGATTTGACATAGCAAATCCTTAAATATTTTTTCATATTCTCTTATTAATTTGTATGGTATTCGTTTAATCTCTTTCAATTTTTGTGTTACAAGATGTTTAACATCTTGGGCTTTAAAGGAGGAAAGGAAACTATCTTTTATGTATGTCTTAATTTTAGCCTGGTTCTCTATTAAATTCATGAAGCATGTCATAGCTCTTTTCTAAAGAGATGTTACAAATTAGGTCATTTGCTTGTCTTCATCTATAACATCAATGATTGCCCAAAATTTTTCACAAATGAACCAATGCTTTTTTGGGATATTCATCTCCCTCATAGACAGGGATATAGCTCAATCACATATTTATTTGAGAAGGCATATTATTTAATGTTTCTTTGGACTTGGGTGCTATGTTGAAAAAATCAAATATTTCTCAAATAATTTAGTTGGTTGAATAGTTTCACCTAGAATGTCAATATCAACACTGAGAATCTAATTGACTCATGGGGTTTGTCAACTCTAACTACTTGACAATAGTTAGATTTCAGTGGGAGGAAAATTTGTGCAATCCATGACAATAGTTAGAGCTATGGGGAAAAACCCATCTAGGAGGCTGAATTGCATAGTTTCCGAGAGGAAGGACGGGGAGGGAGTCGAGGAACTACTGCGCCATTCTCACAATTTTCAAGGGGAGCACTAGGCATGTCATCCAGCTAGGATTTGAACAATTTCTCTACGGAAGACAATGTAGGTAGTAGGAGGCACTAACAGAAAAATATGCATAGTTTTCCAGAGGAGGATAGGATTGGGCTACAAGAGCTGCTAGTCAAAATTGTGCAATTCTGGGAGATAGCCAGACACAACTACGAAATTTTTAGGTTGCTTGTAGAGCAGGACAAAAGGGAAGGTGATAGAAAGATATATGTACTTTTTTGAGTGAGAGAAAAACAGGCCAGTAGGGAAGCCTTCTCGTCAGATTTGCATAGCTTCTAGGCTAATTGTAAGCCAGGGGAGAAGGGCATGTGACAGAAAACTCTGCGCAATTTCTAGTTTGATTGCAGAGTTGGCTAGCAGGGAAGCCTGCCTAGTAAATCTACGTAATTTCTTGGGACAGTGCAGTGATAAGCAGTAGATTCATGCCCCACATGTTTGGACAGTTTCTACAGGTAGTGCAAGGTAGTTAGGCTCGACAAGTTTTTCTCAATTTTGGAGATCAGTACAACCCTGGGTCACAACTCAACTCATTTCTTTGGTTGACTAATGGAAGGCTTGATGGGAGATCTTGTGAGACGCACAGACTAGATAAGGTTCTAGTACAACTTATGCATAGTTCTGGGAGTTAGTGAGCTAGCTCATTTATAGAATTACGCAATGCAGTCTCCCTGATGGACAACCTCAATCTCTGCATAGTTCTGGGAAATAATGCAAGGTCACTGAGGTCGTGGTACAATTGAAGGAGGGTTGGCAGGTCGACAACTTTTAAGGAGAAATGCCTAAGTCTGAAAGCAAGTGAATTTGTGCATACATGATGATGTGATCACACATTTAGCACAAATTGATGACAAGACACCTCAAAATAACAAGACAAACCTATGCTAAGTGAGACTGACTCACGAGTTAAGAGCGACAAGTGCGAAACTTGAGATATCTCTTCGAACGACAGTGATGACACTTGCATGACAATATTTACATCTTTGTGTGTGAGTGTGGCTGATGTCAACAGAGTGAAAACAACTCATGCACACTAAGATAAACCTTGAAAATTTCCAAAACAAACTCACAAGCATGACATAGCAATCAACATGCCCAAAGACGATGGTTAGTCAAACAAGCGAAAAGGAAGCAAGAGACATAGAGGAAACACATGAAATGACTTTGTGCTCACAAATATGATTGTTATTGAAGATAGAATGATATGACATGACAAGCAGTCCTTCAAGCTACACTAGGAGATGTACTTCAAAAGATATTCTTTACTTACCTTACCCTCAATATGACCATGCATCCGAAAACGTTTTCAGGAGGTCTCGATCTTGTCACAACTTGGTTTCTTGTTCCTTCTCCTCAAATCCTTGAGAGTGATCTAGCATGTCATCTTTTCTTGTAATCAGTAAGAGATAAATCTGTGCAATTTCAATGGAGAGTGACTGCTGCCGAGATGATTTGCACAATTTTCGAGAGCAAGGTTGACTTCCTTCTCTACGCAATTTTTGAGTGTAAGGCATATTGGATAGCCAGGACAACACTACATAGTTTTGAGATGCAAGACACTACTACGAGATGGGGTTATGGGAGGAATCTTGTCCATTAGTTTTTGAATGTAGAGCAACCGGACTACTCTGCGCATTTCTGGAGAGCATTATTGGATGCCTAACTACTCTATGCATTTATGGAGAGAAATGTTGGTTGCCTTACCACTCTGCACATTTCTGGAGAGTAGTCTTGGCTGCCTCACTACTCTGCGCATTTATGGAGAGCAGTGATGGTTGGGCAACTGAGCGACAACACTACACATTTTCTAAAGATAGTGGGTTCTGGGTGGGGAAGGATATTGGAGGAAACCACTGTGCAGTTTTGGATGCCAAGGGATACTCGGGTCTTTACGCATTTCACTGTTCCAATAGGCAAGGGAAAAATATTATGTGTTGCAGAAGAAAAGTGTAGAGTTATGAAAATATGGATTAGGCTAGGTTTCTCGGGAAATAGGGCTAAGTGTGAGATCAATGAGACTCATGGAAAAAGTGATAAAATCTTGACTATGATCACACACGAACACTTAGCTATATAGCATATACCATCCAAAGCATAAGATACATACTTTGCTTGATGCAAAAACCTTTGTGACAAGAGTGTGTGAAGTGGGTGTGAAACATGTCTATATAATGAGAACAACCCATATGCATAATCTTTCCCCTTGAAGCAGAAAAAATTTCCCTTTGCTTGACAAATAATGATCCTGATCCATGAAGATGACAAATATTGCATAAAGATGAGAACATGAACAAATATCTAGATCAAGGAGGGGAGCTTGAGATCTTTATGTTACCAAAAAATGACCAAGGAATGATCGATCACATGATCTAAGGCAGGCTCTGAAATTTTCATGTGAGCCAAGATTTTGGAGGGTGGTTGTAGTTGCTACAACATTGGCGACACACTGGTAGAACTCCATCTCTCTGTATGGACCTTGTTTCGTGAAAATCGAATCTAACCCTACTGGAATTATTGTTCGATCTTTGATCGTCATGGCTTAATAACTCGCTTGGGTGAAAGATATACTCCCTAATATTCTCTTGATCAGTTAGCACACATTCCAAACCAAGTCAACTAATTTGTTTTGATTGAGATGAGGGGTAAGTAGATGCACAAATAATATAAATTTCAAAGTCTTAGTTTCATCTCTGGTGTTTCTCTGCTTCCAGTAGGCCTAAATAGTACCCCAACAAAGTCACGTAGGAACACAAGCATTGCTCTGCTACCAATGAGCCTAGTGAGTACCCTGATGGAGTTACTTGCATCACCTCTCTGTGCCAGAAGCCTTTCTATTCTTTTTCCTTGTTTGTTTTTTCATTTTCACATTTTTTTTTTCAAAGAACTGTGCATAGGCACTTATATATTTTAGAAGCGGAAGAGGGATCCTGACATATTGAGAGCGAAAGAGGTTGTCCCTTCAGAGAAGTATTTATATATACCTCTGACACACTTGTTAAGGTTTTCCCCTTCATCTTACTCTACTGGACTAAGCTGACAAGGTATAACCCAAAATAACTTATTAGAGTAGGTGGTACTAATTAAAGTGCAAGTGTTGTGTTTTCACCATGACTCACTCTAAACAAAACTTATTTTCTATCAGGGTATCATCGACTGAAGACAAAAATATCTTCATAAAGAGGGAGGACAATAGATAACCAAATTTTGGTAGTTGTACAAGTCCTCTTATATTTTTATGGGTTGTCTCCAGAGCCAAACACGATTTCATGTGAGGCTAACCTACAAGTACAAACAAGCAAAGAAAACAATCAAGAAAAAAGAGGAAGTAAAGGGAAAGAAAAAATAAGTAATAAAAGCAAGTGAGAAAGAAAACTAACCAAGTAAGCAAGAAAACACACCAAGCAAGCAAGCAAACAAACATGCAAACCAAAAATCAAGGCAAAACAAGGAAGCAAACACTAGAACTATTCCTATGCTAAACAATCATGATTACATGACATGAAATTTCCAGTGAAGCCACCATAGTCGTTCCCAACTTGCAACCATAAAGATACAAGTGATTAAAACAAATAAAAAATAATGTGCAACAAAAAATACAAAATCTTGAAACTCTTGCACATGGAAAGGAAGTTCTTGCTTGTGGGGAAAAAAAACGTGTTGCAACCACCCAATACACATGGTTACCTTTTCGGTGGATGTTATTATTCAACAATCCTCAAAAGCCTCTTC
>APFE031512275.1:0-17264 GCA_000404065.3 Pinus taeda | reverse complement strand
ACATTTCCTTCACGTCCAGATATCCTTCCATGAGTTTTATTCCATTTGGTTTATTCTTAATATGACACCCATGGTTGAGAAGTTTTATCTCAGAATTCACTTCTTGACAGGGTATGAGTGAGGGTTTCAGGATAATGTCTCTGGTGAGAGTATGAACGAGAGGGAGAGGAAAAACAAGTGAAGTGACTGTTAGGGTATGAATGAATGTGGATTGGATGATTTCAACAATGAATTCAGAATGTGAGATGAGTGTTGTGTAAATGATGATGGATGAATGGGCGGTTTATGAGTCTTTATTTGATATGACAAGATATTTTCATCTCACTTTTGGCAATGATGGTTTTTGAACTAACGACATATCGTCAATATAATTCATATACTAATGTCTTGACCCTTATTATTAAATTAAATATTTGCATACCTTTTGAATTGATGATTCTAATCATTTGATTGCTCCTTTTTCCATTATTTGTAGGTGCTTCCAAGGGTGGATTTGATCATTTCTTCAATTGCTCCAATTGGTGGTTCCTGTCAAACATCAACTGCAGAATCTCATTAATTTTGTAGCTAATTATTCTAAAAAGAAGAAGATGGATAAAAAGAAAATAGGAATGGGAAAGAAAACTTAGGATGCTAAAATTACTTGGTTTTCACCCAAAATTTTCTGTATTAACATGCCAACAATGTTGGTTTTCATGTTTATAAAAATTATATCTATCTATCTATCTATCTATATATATATATACAAGGATTGTGAGTCAAGTTGGAGGAGAAGGAAAATTATTCTTAACCAACTGAAAATCATTGTTGTCTTGCAGATATTTGATAAACTCCTCCTTTGTCAATGGCTTATGATAGATTCTCAATCGATGACCATTTACAAGGATGGTGATTCTTTCTTCATCAATAGTTCTGATCCTAACTGCACCATTATCAAAAATTGTTTCAATCTCATATGGCCCAAGCCAATGATTTTGAAATTCCCCTTGAAAATATTTGAATTTTGAATCAAAAAGTAATGCCCAATATCCTGGCTAGAACTTTCTTTCTGTTATATATTTGTCATGCCATCTAGATCTTCATTTTTGAACTAGATTGGTTCTTTGGATTACATCTTGTCTTATCTCATCAAGTTCATTTAGTTGCTCCATTCTTTGCT
Source organism: Pinus taeda (assembly GCA_000404065.3). Lineage (NCBI taxonomy): Eukaryota > Viridiplantae > Streptophyta > Pinopsida > Pinales > Pinaceae > Pinus > Pinus taeda. The sequence goes on along the minus strand of APFE031512275.1, from coordinate 16,105 downwards.
TTTGTGCGTCTGAACGATCAAGACCCAATTTAACTGTTGTCTTGAAAGTTTTTACTTGGAACTCAATAGGAAAAAGGACTTGCTTCCCATAAACAAGTTCGTAGGGAGTATGCCCTGTAGTGTTTCTCCATGTGGTACGTTATGCCCATAAAGCTTCTCGAAGCTTTTCTGCCAAATATCTTCTATGCAAATGCACATTTTTGGTGAGAATTGCTTATTTACTTTATTGGTGGACTCCACTTGTCCATTTGCTTGTGGATGGTATGGAGTGGACTACTGATGTTTGATTTTGTATTCCTCCATTATCTTCTATACTAACTTGGATGTGAATTGAGTACCTTGATTTGTTACAATTTCCCTTGGGACACCAAACCGAGTAAAAATATCCTCAAAAAGAAATGAGACTACAACATTTTCAGTAGCAAAAGGAAGTGCTTTAGCTTCTACCCATTTTGTAACATAATCAGTGAAAACAAGAATGTACCTTTTCTGTCTTGATAGTGGATTGATTAGACCAACACAATCCATAACCATTTTTCAAAAGGCTCAATAAGTACTTGAGGTTGTAAAGGCATTTCATCAGATGGAATGAGTTTCCCCATTCTTTGGCAACTATCACATCTCTTAACATATTCTTTGGCATTCTTAAAAGGGGAAGGTCAATAATATCCTAAGAGAAAGAATTTGTAAGAAGTAATTTTATCAATAAAGTGTCCTCCACATGCATCATCATGAAATGATTTCAATATTTATGGTACTTCATCCTCTCTTACACACCTTCGAATGATTAGATCTGGTCCTGTTTTATACAATTCTTCATTTATTCATGAGTAAGATACACTAATTTGAATTACCCTTTTTTTTTTCTTGAGGAGACAAATATGATGGTAACTTCCATGTAGCATAATAGTTAGCAATATTTGCAAACCATGGAGATTTAATAGATACTTCCAAAAGATATTCATTAGGGAAATTTTCTTCTATAGGTACATCATTATTATCATTTTGAATCCTAGACAAAAAGTCAACAACTGTATTTTGTTTCCTAGGTCAATCCAAAATAGTGATGTTAAACTCTTGCAACAACAACAACCATATTGTAACTCTACCATTAGTGACAGGTTTTTTCATTAAGCACCTAATTGCAAAATGATTTGTATGTACAAATTTTTTGTAGTGAGTAATGTAATGTCTAAATTTATTGATGGCATGGACAACAAATGAAAACTCCTTTTTTGTTACAGTGTAATTTAACTCTACAGGAGTCACATTTTTATTGGTGTAATAAATGGCATAAGGAGTTAAATCCTTTTATCCTATTATAATTCCTAAATTTGTGTTTGAAGCATCAGTTGAAATGTGAAAAAGTAGTTTCCAGTTTGGTCCTCTAAGAATGAGTGCTTTAGATATTTTCTCCTTTAATGTTTCAAAGGCCTTTTAGGAATTAGAATTCCAATTGAACTCACAATGTTTTGTGAGCCGTTTGAAAAGTGGGGATGCAATTTTTGTAAAGTGTTCTATGAATCTTCTCTAGTAACCAGTGAAACCAAGAAAAATTCTAACATCTCATTGACAAGTTGGAATTGACAATTTATAAATAACGTCTACTTTAGATGTGTCCACTCTAATTCCATTTCTTGAAATATGGTGTCCTAAAACAATTCCCGCAGTGAACATCATAAAACATTTTTGATGGCTCAATGAGAGATTTGCCTCTTTACATCTAATGAGAACTTTTTCCAAAATTTTAAGTGCTTCTTCAAAAGAATTTCCATAAACTGTAAAATAGTCCATATACACTTCCACACAATCATGAATTAGATAAGATAAAATGCCTAATACTGCCCTTTGGAATGTTGCAGATGCATTACATAATCTAAAAGGAAGTACTCAGTAAGCATAAGTTCCCCATGGGCAGGTAAAGGTAGTTTTATGTTGGTCTTCTTGTGCTACTTGGATTCGATTATACCTACTAAAACCACACAAGAATGAAAAATATTTCTTTCCTACCAATGTACCTAAAACTTGATCTATAAAAGGAAGTGGAAAATGATCTTTTAAAGTGGATTTATTAAATTCCCTATAGTCAACACATACTCTCCATTTTCCATTCTTTTTAGGAATAATTACTAAGGGTGAAACCCACTGACTGCCTGATACTGGATAGATGAAATTTACATTCAACGGTTTTGTAGTTCCACCTTAACAATTTCCCTTAGATTTGGATTCATTCTTCTTTGAGGTTGTCAGATTGGTTTGGTGTTTTATTCAATGTAGATATGACGTATACAAGTATCATGATCAATTCCCTTCATGTCAATATATTCCCATGCATAGGCTAGGAACGTTCTTGTAACATCATTATTAATTCTTTCTTTTAAAATTCTTCCAAATTATTATTGATATTCAAAGTTTTTCCTTTAAATATTTCAATTGTAGAATTGCCAAATTTTTCCATAGAATGCAAGGATAGTTGACTAGATGATAAATATTCAATATTTTGTTGTTCGAAAACTCTGAATAGATTCACAATATGATGAAGACTTGTTATTTTCCATTAAATTCAAAATTTGATCCTCTTCATCTATTTGTGAAGTAGTAAAGATTGGTCTTATATCAAAAGCAACATCTATCCGTTCTTCAATTTCAACTTCTATTGTTGTTTTTGTAGGTGGATACAATGTGAATTTCTTTGCTGAGTTCCCATAAAAAATAAACACATCACCAGATTTACAACTTATAAAACCATCAGCTGTAGCTAGCCATTGTCTTCCTAGAATCAATGGATTTCCTCCTAAGTTATTCTTTGGTGTTAAAATCACAAAATCGATAGGGTATTCCCAAGAATATAAGGATATATATATATGTGTGTGTGTGTGTATAGATATATATACACCTTCAAACAAGTATGTATGCTAATTGTAACAATGTAGGTGTACTATATTGAAGATTAGGAAGTTTTAGTTGATTCATAGTTTTTTTACTCATGATGTTTATAGATGCTCTTAGGTCAATCAATGTATTTGGGATCTCTACACCATTGACGTGTGTCTTCAAATGGGACTTCCTAGATCAAGATATTTTTGAATTGTTGTTTTACCCATCATGATATCTGCAATTTTTCCAACTACTTGGATTCTTTTGACTTCTTTTCTTTTTCTTCTTGGTCTTTTTATGCTCAATTCCCTAATTTTCTTTGAAAAAATTGGTATTTCCTTAATGGCTTGTAGCAAAGGGATTTTTATGAAAACATTCTTCAGTTCATCTACATGTCATAATCAGGCAATAAAATATGTTTTTATACTCCAATTTTTAATCTCTCGAGAAAAGGTGGTTTTGAAACAGATACTGAAGGTTGTTCCATAATATGAGTTGAGTTATTTTAATGTGTTGGAGTAACTTTTTTGAGTTTTTTTCTTTTTTCATTAAGAAACTTCTCTTCTTCAAATAGATTTTCTTTTTCACTTTCCTGAATAACAACTGATGGAGAGTTTTTCTCTAATATTCTACCAGATCTAAGTTGAACATTGTTTAGATCCAATGGAGTTATCATATAAGTTTGGAAATTTTGTCATTCCATATTGTAAAAAGGTTGTGAATTTTTATTATTATTTGGATTTGGAAGTAGTTGGGCAGACAATTTGTTTGCTCTTTGAGGAAATGGTAATGAAAGTTGTGGATTCAAATTTTGGGGTTGAGTTTGTTGAACATGCTGAGGATAATGTTGTGGAGGAAAAGTAGGATATGATTGTTGAAATTGTGGACATTGAAGATATCGAGGGTACGTTTCATCAGGATTTTTCCATCCTTGTGACCAAGGTTGTGGCCAAGATTGCCAAGGCATTGGGGCAATCCAATTACTTTGTGATGATTGTGCAAATAGTTAAGTGTTAAAACCTTCAGTTATATTTGGTTGTGGATTCTACCATAGTCTTTTAGTAACAAAACAAAGAGGGCCTACCTAATTTGGTATTCCTTCTTCTTTATAGAAAACTTTAAGACCTAGTATGGAGGGACATTATTTTGTATCATGATTTTCTGCACATATAACAAAATGTTTTGCACTCTTTAAATAAAGAGGGCATTCTCTCAAGGCATGTTTCTTTCTGCACTTAGGGAAAAAATGGACAATTCAATATTTTCAGCTTTTTGCTTGTTTTGTATTTTAAGGGCATCAATTTGTTCACTAAGACTCCCTAAAATATCTGTTTTAAAACTATCAAGCAAATTACCTAATTCAGCTCTACTTATTGTCCCAGATGTAGATTTATTAATCCTTGATAAAATAAGATCTCTTGGATTTTTCCTAGTTCTTGCTTTGCCTCTTAAAATGTGTATGCATAACTCACAAATTTCTCTAAATGACATCTGAGAATGTCTCCCTTACCCATTAGATTGAGAAGATCAATCCACTCATCTCTAATGGATTTCAATAAGAGAGCTTTCAAAGTTCCCTCATCTAGATTATTCATTTTTTCCCTTTTAACATTATAAGAAGATCTTTCAACGAAGTCTTCAAGATTTTCATCTTCATTTTGTATCATTTTAGACTTCATCCTTAATATTATGGGGCATACAATAGTACTTATATTTCTCTAAGAATGCAGTTTTCATTTGTTCCCATGTTCTTATGGAATTTATTCCTAAACCCATAAACCATTTTAATGTTGCATCTTTAAGGGTTGCAGGGAATAATTTCAACTTTTGAGCATCATGTAGATAATCATATGATCAAATTCAAAGAGAAATGTTTCAAGATCTTCACTCCTTAGTCGATGAAGATTTGGAAGGATAGAGGGTGAGATATTTTTCATTGTCATAGTTGTATCTTCATCGAGGATAGGGAATCCAAAGAGTTTTGGATTTATATCTTCTCCTCTCCCTCTTCCGCTTCCTCCACCTCTTCCACCTCCCCTATTTTCTCCTCTTCCTCCTCCAATCCTAGGTTGTTCATCATTCACATTATGTACCTCATCTTTCCCTTCTCCAACCATTGTAGATTCTTCAGAACTAATATAGGGTTCTAGTTCCAAAATTGGGTTTTCAGCTTCCTTTAGCTCCTCTAGTTCTTCTATCAATGGTTTGTTAAAATATATTTCTTCTTCCTCTTAATCATCATGAGCTTCCAGCTCTTGAGCTAGAAGTTGTTATCCAGTTGAAGATAGGAAAATTACTCTTGTTGTTGGAGATATGGGATCTTCTTCTTCTATTATGGCTTCTGTTGATGAAGTTGGTGAATCTCTAGGTTGGATTCCAGATCTTAGTACCTCAGGGAGTTTGTGCTTGCCTATTATGGATGGAATTTGCGTTTGTGTGGGTGGTGTGGCACTACAAGGTCGTGGTGGAGTGGATGATGCTATTGGAATTAAACTCTTACCTCTACCTACAAATCTACCCCTAGAGTCTTTTTCCTTATGCATATCATGTTTTGTTTGTTTGTTTGTTTTTTTTTCAATTTATCAAAATGAAAAAGACAAATACTTCTATTTACGCTTCCCCAACAACGACGCCAAAATGTTTGTAAATTTAATTGTCTTAAATTGCTACATAAATTATCGACCGAAGTTGGTAAAATTGTGAAGTGCAAGTGCACTATATGTGCTAGAAGTCCTTTTTATTAAATCATATTGTTAATGTTCATGATTGGGTTATTGAAATTTACTTCGAAGGATGTTTTTCATTCCTATATTACTCTTTGAAGAAAATGAATTTAACACATTCATTAATTCATAAAATTCCTTCACTCCTTTCTAATGAAATAAAAAATTCTCTTCACACTTGGAAAATGAAACTAAAGAAAACTCATACTATCTCATTAAATTAAGAGAAATTAACCAATCTATTGCAACACAAATTTAATCTCTAAAGGCGGAATTATTCATCTAATGTTCTAGCAATCCTTTGTATAAAAACCAAAATGAATTTGACTTCTAGTTAAAATGAAAAAAACACATTTTCTCATTATCAATCATTCATGCTTTGAAATGAAAATTGTAAAGAAATCACTCATGCTCTGAAATGAAATACTGTAAAGAAACCAGTCATGCTCTGAAATGAAATACTCTGAAATAAAACTAGAACTAAATCTATGAAAAGTGATTACACTTAATTAGCATCATTATAAATCAACTTGAAAAGAATGATTAGTGAAATCTTGCTATCACTATCTAATTGAAATCAACACTGCAAAATGATTCTAAAACATGTAAGTAACTGCAACAAATGATAAAGAAAAGATATGAAAATGTAGAACCTTCACTATTTGTAGGGGCCCTCCACAAAAATGTGGTTACAAAACTTTAATCGAACAGCCAGCTACACATCAAAACTTCATTCTTCATTAAGAGGTAAAAACAAAGTTTAAAACAATATTGTCGCATATAAAAATTCAACCTCTTGTTCATGTTTTCTGCATGGTATTTGTAAAATACCATGTCAATAATTGTTTGAGGCTTTTACTCCTACCCTAGCTAACATAGATTAGCTGCAAAATCGCATGAATTCTGTAGCTAATACAAAAATTAATTCAATAATAAGGAACATTATTAAATATGAAAGATGACAATTAAATACCTTATTGTGCGAAAAAACTTGTAGTTTGATGCCTTTTGAGTTGATGATGATGGTCAAAGAGAGGACAAATTGGTAAGGGAGAGTGTCAAAATGAAACATTCATGAGACTCTACATGTATCGCGAAACACATTGAATCATGGTGAATCATTTTCAAGAATAATAAACTATGCTCAAAGATTGTTAACAATAGTCAACCATGCTTAATCATGGTCTAACACTGCATCACAATTAAAACAATATCTTGTGCAATATATCTTTTGAGCTTTGTTTATCACCACATTTCTCAAATCGTGGAAATATATCCTATGTCACATCTTTCTATAAATATTGTCAATATAACTTGTATCACACTATTCTCCAAATGTGGGAAATACACTCTATACAACAATTCAAAAAAAATGTGTGTGAAACATTGTGCAAGAGGAAACTGTATTATCATGCAAAAATGATGTTTTTTCGATCCAATATGTCACTAGGAAATGCTTTTTAGATTGATGCAACATTTCTTGCATGATAAAACATTTGTGTCGTGCAACAATAATCTTTTGGGAGATGCACTATTTCATAAGAAAATATCTTTGGATGCAATATATCACACAAGATAAGTGATTGGGCAATCAAAGATAATTTTTTTCAAATGGAATTTGGAGAAATTTTTTTATGTCCTCCTTTGTCATGAGAAAGACAAATTTATAGTGATGCACCATCTTGTAGGAGAGAAATTTTTGTGAGTATTTGACATGTCATGACAAGAAACAAGTGAGGTGTGATACCTCACATCACAACAAATAACCTTTCAACACAATAAGTCATATCAGGACAAAAAAAAAACTCTTTTGTACGAAACAATGTATCAGAACATAAATATTTTTCCTATAATATGTTGCATTGTGGAAAAAAATATTATCCATGTGATGTATCACATGGAAGTTAAAATTACTACAATAAATAAAATCAATATTTATGATAAAAAAAATTAGGAGATGCATTGTTTTGCAGGAAAACAATTTTGAATGTGATATGTCACATAAGACAGACTTTTGGGTGATGTGCAACATGCGTTTTTTGGAACAAATTTGGACAAAATATTGTTGGTCTTCTTTGCTACAAGAAAGACAAATTTGTAATGATGCATTGTGTTGGATGAAGGAGAATTTTGTGAGGTACAACATGTCTTGACGTAAAATAGATGTGGTGTGATATATCACGTCATGACAAAAATCTTTTTAGCACAATGAATTTGACTGTGAAAAACATCTTATATGTGAGATTTCATATTGCAGTAAATTCCACATTGCAACAAAAAAATATCCCCATTCGCTATATCACACAACAAGGACAAATCATTGTGACACACAAAAGAAAAATATGAATCACACAAAAAAAACAGAAAAAACCATGCGATGCTTGGAAAAGGAATAAACGAGTTCTAAGAGAAATTTGTAAGTAAAAAAATTTGGTTTTCTCTAAGACATTACTCAAAGGAAAATATTTACACAAAAAATTGATTTTCGATTAATTCATGGTAACTCCCCATATTAAACAGACATCTAGAGTCCCCTCCTTAAACGATCTTCACACCTCCTCAACATTTTATTTTGAAAGCTACAAAAGAATGAAGGAAAATCCCCATCTAATATGAAGGAAGCAAGAAGAGGTGTTGCTCCATTCCAAAGTTTTTCACACCTTTGATGGACCTCTTATCTTATGTAACTATTTATCAAGAAAGAACTACAATAATCATTACTTCCAGTATACATTTCATATTGTCTAGCAATATTTTCTTCAATGCAATTCTATACTAAATTCTCTTCAGAAAGGGTATGCATAGTGCAAGATACCACTCTTAGAGTTCCACCATGGACATCGACAAATTATATCATCATCCAAAAGAAATAATTTTCTTCACAATTATAATGGTTCTCAACCCATTTTACCTTCCTACCCAAATTGTAACTTCTCACCATTAATATTTTATTTTATTTATTTTTGTTATTTCATATTTGCATTTATTAATATTGTTACTCACTTACCAAAGTTCTTTTCCATGTGTAGTGGATGTCCTTTTATTTAAACTCACAATTCCATAGCTATAACACATATATATCCCTCATGCCTTATGTATATATGTCATGGTTGGTATTTTCACTATATATGATATATAATATATATATTATATTATAATATATATATATAATATATTTATATATATATTATATATATATATATATATAGATTAATGTTCCTTCAATTCTCTCTTTTTCTTTCTTCCCTTGTATGTATAGCTTCTCTAATGACCACAAGAACGTCATGCTTCTCTAAATTATTCCAACTATCACAAACATGTTTGACTATACACATGATCATATTGCCGTTGTAGAAAATCTGATGGTAGGTTAACCCGATAATACAATATAAATCAAAGCAGAATACTATAACCTACTTCTACTATCAATTTGCGGAAGCTTAAAGATCGAGCTGAAAAATATAACCAGAAGAAGAAGTGATCTGAAAATGGGGCACTAAAGGCTTCTTGTCTAGCTTACAAGAACCTCTCCCACTTCCAAAGCTTAAATATTCCCAAGATCTAGTGATTAACCAATTGCGGAATTAAAAAGTGCTTGAAAATAGGTGTATGCTTGTGTTTGTCTTTAAAATATTTATGTGCCTTAAGTTTATTTTCGCGAACTGATATAAAACATATAACAAAAAATAAAGAAGCAAATACAATGCAGCAACAAGCAATCACACATAACAGCAATATAATATGGATTTCACCCAAACTCTTGGGCTACATCTCCTTGAGCTCTAGTCAACTTGACTAGGCTCTCTAGGATTATGGCATAAGTCCTTTTACAAGCTCCACGCTCAACTCCACTAGTTTACACCGAACACAATGGGCTTAGAACACCATCTTATCCTTGGCTCTGAAGCTCTCAGGCTTTCTGGCTCGTGGCTCTGGCTCTAGCTCTAGCTTCTTTGAGTTCTCTCTCTCGGCCTCTGCATGCCTTTGAAATTCGCTTGACCCCCAAGCGACTATCTCTGCAAATTTCAACTCTCTGGTTTTTGGCTCGACCTCCAAGCGACTCCAAAAACTCCCTCAGCTACCTACGCTTCTTGCTCTACCTACTCGCTCCTCAATCGTGCTCTCTGGCATATTTTAGGCATTCTTCTAGCTTTGTGACTTCCTATCCATTTCTTTGCGTATAATCATTCCTCTATCTCTTCATCTGGCCCTCTGGCTTCTGGCTTAGTGCATCTGCACATTACAAATGCATCATTGTTTACAAAACACTCGCTTGCCGTGTGACACAATGATCAGGGGTTGTTACAAAGGAATTGAACCATTTCTTTAGGTGAAAACCCGAAAATGGAACAAAATTCCAATACATAGAGTTTTACAGAAAATACACTATCGGGCGTGAAATCCGGACTTCAAACATTATGAAATCACCCCTATAAACCCTATTAGGTCCACCCTTTTATGGTTGTCACAAACCCACCATTGATCTGTGTGCTCTCCGATCCAACAGCTGACAACCATTTTAGGTGGTTTATGCTCGTAGAGATTACCCGCCTGAAAAGGTGGTTTTCTCTCTCCTACGCCATGCCACGTGTCGGTTGGTGTAAGGGTTCGGGCGGAGCCCGTCCAACACCACTTACCGCCTTAGGCCCGCCCGAAGTCCTGCTTACCACAGAACTCAAATAAATCAAAGCCACATCTACAAACCTTTTGGGTCCAGATTTATCACTCTGGGTCATTTCCTTTGTATTTCGGTTTTATAATAGAAATGCGTGAATACACAGAAAATCTGAAAGAAACAGATTTCAAATTTATGAAATCGGGTCCATAATCCCTATCGGGTCCGGGTCTTGATTGCTAATCACAATCGCAACAGCCCAAGGGTTCTTTCCATATACCATGGAATATTGCGACGTGATCTCATATCGTCGAGGCTGATCCGTCGATCCAATCATCGCAATCGCAAGTCAGCACTGTCGCATGTCGGTGCCATCGTTGATCACATATCAACATATCGCAATGCTACAGGTCCTTCCCTTTTGGGTGTGCTGATCACTGATCTACCGATCGCCCGATTGCCAATATCTCCGATCATCCCTATTGGCTCCAATTGCAAATCGCAATCGGCATATCGCAGTGCATGGGGTCCCAATATTGCATGTGGGCCTATCTCCGATGCGATAAGTCAAAGGTCATAGTCAGGGAGTCCTTTTGCCTTTGCCTTAAGTCCTCCACTCTACCCTTCTGATGTGATTTTCCTTTATAAGGCCTTTAGCCTATTTTTAGAAGAAATGCCTCCTTTTTCAAAGGATAAAGGCAATCTTCTTTCTATGTTAACTTCTTCATCCAAAGTCCATTTTAGCCCATTCAAGTTGCAGTAGATTCAGAATGAAAAGATCTATGCAATGGGACTATTTCCAAGAGCATCCTTGGACTTTCATTTTCTTCTGTGAGGAACACTTCAGACTTAGAAGTCTATCCAAGATCCATTTTGGATCACGCCTTCCCACTAAAAGAACTTTTGGTCTCCAAAAGATTGAGATACTGATCTAAACAGTAAATGAGAGTACCTCACCCTCTTCTTTCAACCTCCATACACTTGCTTTGCATAGTGCCTCGGAACCAAAGCCTTTGACCACTCTCCTTCCTGGATGTGTTGGTCCTCTTGGGAAGAACTGTTTTCCTCCTTGACTTCATGCAGAACTCCTGCTGAGATGGTCACAAAAGGTAGTTTGAACTTCTTTGCCTTGATCATTGATCCAAGGTGGCTCAAACAAATGTGAAGTACATCTGCTCCACAAAATTTTCATTTGTACCTATTTGAAAAGATGTTCAAATACAAGGAAAAATCATCAACATCCCTATATTCATGCATATCATTCTCATGCATGTAGTTCATCCTTCAACTTTCGCTTAAGCACATGTACTTTCGAAGCTAAAATGAACATAATGTTGTAGCAACAAAGTGAGTCTCCTACTCAACTTCTCCATTCACCTTCTTGGTAAAATCCCGCAACTTGCATTCCATTAACAAAAAAATGAAAATAAATGCATCAATAGACAAGCAATCTTAATTGGATAAGAACTCTAGCCATTTCTTACCAACCCATTTCAAAGGTAGGACCTTTGTCTACACATCAGCATCAACATGTGAATCATCCTGAAACACATCAATCATGGAATATTCCTTTCCATTTTTTCCATCTTCTCTTTCCACTTTCTTCAACTTTTGTGGAAGCATTGTTGGATTCAGAGTCCAACACTTTTCAGCATGATTCCCTTGCTTATGGGAGTAGGTGCAACATATGTGCAACCTCTTGACAACATGATTTGCCTTGTCCAATGGACCGGTGGCTTCTTGCTTCCTTTCCTTCAAAAGTTTCATGCATGTGGCTATCCTCTTCCAACATCTAAAAACATTATGATTATCCAAACCACAAAAGGAACATGCAATTATTTTCCCAAACTTATATGGAAATTTACCATGCTGAACATAATCAAAAGGAATATGATTAGAACCAGATTTATAGCTTTCTCTTTCACCTTTATTTCCTTCATGAGGAGGTGAATCAAGTGAAGAAGTGGCTCCCTTTGGAACACCATCAATATCCTCAAGGCTTTCATAGTTTCCACAACTCTCTGGTTCAAGTGTGTGCTTCTAAACACCTGCATCCTACAAATGATGTTTCAAGCTATTGCATTCCTCCCGAATACAATCTTCACACTTCTGAGGTAGAGGACCTGCAATGGAACTCCTTCTTGGAACTATTTCAATGGCCTTTATGACAGCTTTGGAACTCTCTCCGTAAGATTGTCCATAGCCAAGACCCAAATACTTAGGCCTTTCCTCAACCATTATTGGCTCAACAATACCTTGTGCATGTTTACCCAAGTCCTTTCCCTCATAGCCCATCTTGGACTTTAACTCGGAACCTATGCCTCTAGTATGTTTTTCAAAAGAACCAATACAAGCATTCTTAGAAGAATTTAAAGACAAACTGGAATGGTTTACCTCTTCTTCAAGCTGATACTTAACCAAGGCTTCTTTGGCAACAAAGAGTTGTGACTCCAACTCATGCATCCTTTTCAGGTTCATATTTGCAATATGAAGTTGCCTCTCCATCTCGTACAATTTGTCAGAAAGCAACTGCTTCTCTTCCTCCACGGAATTCAACTACTCTCTAAGTATGCTGCTCTTCCTTCCATCTTCATTCATTTCTCTCATCATATCCATCATGGTGGAAAAATCTTGCTTCATGTCTTCATCAAAGAATCTTGTGAAGAAAGAAGATCTTGAGGACTCACTTGTAGAAGTTGTCATTATGCCAATGAACGAAAGAACTTCAAACAAGACTAACAAAAAATTTTATTCAGCAACCTTTTGCAACAAACCTCTTGTGCTTCAAGGATTGCCTTGAGGTTTTTTGGGATAAGAAGAATGCCTTCAGCCCTTCTTCCTTCTTATCCTTCTTGGACTGAGCTATCAATAGCTTTCCCTTCACCTCTACAAACTCAAACAATAGTCAGTTTGCAAACAAGCATACAATCAACCTCTGACTGTTTAAACACCTTTCAGACAAGCAATCTTTGCTCTGTCAATCAAGCATTCTGATATAACCTTCTTTGAAGGTGGGGTTAATCAATCTCAAACTTTGATACCACCTGATCTAAAAATGGGGCACTAAAGGCTTCTTGTCTAGCTTACAAGAACCTCTCCCACTTCCAAAGCTTAAATATTCCCAAGATCTAGTGATTAACCAATTGCGGAATTCAAAAGTGCTAGAAAATAGGTGTATGCTTGTGTTTGTCTTTAAACTTTGTATGTGCCTTAAGTTTATTTGCGTGAACTGATATAAAACATATAACAACAAATAAAGCAGCAAATACAATTTAGCAACAAGCAATCACACATAACAACAATATAATATGGAGTTCACCCAAACTCTTGGGCTACGTCTTCTTGAGCTCTAGTCAACTTGACTAGGCTCTATGGGATTATGGCATAAGTCCTTTTACAAGCCCCACGCTCAACTCCACTGGTTTACACCAAACATAATGGGCTTAGAAAACCATCTTATTCCTAGCTCTGAAGCTCTTAGGCTTTCTGGCTCTAGCTCTGGCTCTGGCTCTGGCTCTCAACTTTGGCTCATGGCTCTAGCTCATGGCTCTAGCTCTCGACTCTGGCTCTAGCTTCGGCTCTGGCTCTGGCTTATGGCTCTAGCTCATGGCTCTAGCTCTGGCTTTGGCTTTGGCTCTAGCTCTGGCTCTTGGCTCTCGGCTCTGGCTTCTCTAAGCTCTCTCTCTTGGCCTCTGCATGCCTTTGTAATTCGCTTGACCTCCAAGAAACTATCTTAGCAACTTTTAGCTCTCTGGTTTTTCGCTTGACCTCCAAGTGACTCTAAAAACTCCCTTAGTTACCTATGCTTCCCACTCTGCATGCTCTCTCCTCAATCATTCTCTCTAGCATCTTTGAGGCATTCTTTCGGCTCTGCAACTTCCTGTCCATTTCTCTGCATATAATCATTCCTTTGTCTCTTCATCTGGCCCTCTGGCTTCTGGCTTTGTGGCTCTACACGTTATAAACGCATCATTGTTTACAAAAATCCTGCTTGTCATGTGGTAAAATGATCAGGATTTGTTACAAAGGAATCAGGCCCTTTCTTTAGGTGAAAACCCGAAAATGGAACAAAATTCCAATACAGAGAGTTTTACCCAAAATACACTATCGGGTGCGAAATCCGGACTTTAAACATTATGAAATCGCCCCTATAAACCCTATCAGGTCTACCCTTTTATGGCTGACGCAAACCCACCGTTGATCTGCGTGATCTCTGATTCAATGACTAACAACCATTTTGGGTGGTTTATGCAGAGATTACCCGCCTGAAAAGGTGGTTTTCTCTCTCCTGCGCCATGCCACGTGTCAACCAGTGTATGGGTTTTGGCAGAGCCCGTCCAATACCACTTACCACTTGAGGCCCGCCCGAAATCTCGCTTACCACAGAACTCAAATAACCCAAAGCCGCATCTATAAACCTTTCAGGTCCAGCTTTATCGCTCTGGGTCATTTCCTTTGTATTTCAATTTTATAATGGAAATGCGCGAATACACAGAAAATCTGAAAAAAAACCAAATTTCCAATTTTATGAAATCGGGTCCATAATCCCTATTGGGTCTGGGTCTTGATCTCTAATCACAATTGCAAGGACCCGGGGGTTCTTTCCATATACCATGGAATATTGCGACGCTATCTCATATCACTGACGCCGATCCACCGATCCGATCATTACAATCGAAAGTTGGCACTGTCACATATCGACACCATTGTTGATTGCATATCGGCATATTGCAGTGCTATGGGTCCTTCCCTTTTGGGTGTGCTGATCGCCGATATCTCTAATCATCGCTATCGGCTCTAATTGCAAATCGCAATCAACGTATCGCAGTGCCTGGGGTTCCGATATCGCATGCAGGCCTATCTTTAATGCAATAAATCATAGGTCGCAATAGGGGGAGTCCTTCTGCCTTTGCCTTAAGTCCTCCACTTAATCCTTCCGATCTGATTTTCCTTTATAAGGCCTTTAGCCCATTTTTAGAAGAAATGCCTCCTTTTTCAAAGGACAAAGGCAATCTTCTTTCTACGCTAACTTCTTCATCCAAAGTCCATTTTAGCCCATTCAAGTTGCAGTAGATTCAAAATGAAAAGATCTATGCAATGGGACTATTTCCAAGAGCATCCTTGGACTTTCATTTTCCTCTGGGAGGAACACTTCGGACTTAGAAGTCTATCCAAGATCCATTTTGGATTGTTACACTGAAATTTGTCACCATGACTATCTGCAGTTAATATGGCTCCATCAATAGTCATATTATCCTCCTTGTCAAACCTAATACCTCTGCTCTTCATGTCAAGCTTCAAAAAAGAGAGAAAGTCACTAAAAACATGTTTATCTCTGGGTACGCAGGTTCTCTCTACCTTGCCTGCGTGTACGCATCCCAAACTCATTGTACTTGCGTACTTGTATGCTCTGTAAGCCAAAGGATGGGTGCGTACCCCTGTAAAGGTCAAAAGGCGCGAGTTTCATCTTAAAAAAGTTACTTGTGGTCACTTCTAGAGCCTTCTAGATTGTTTGACGTGTATTGAGCGCCTCCAGATGGTTCATGTATCCCTATGAAAGAGGAACTTATCCCATCAAGAGGGGAGCTACCCCATCCAAAGAGGGGTTTATCCCATTGATGGTGGACCTGATTAACTTCCTCTAGAACACTATAAATACAGGCATTGGGCCAGAAGGAGAGAGGTTGAAAGCTGAATATTCCTAAGGGTAGATGCTGTTGAAATTAGGACTTCCTTGTAGAAGCTTGTGAGGAAAGATTCCTATCCTTTCTTGTTTCATTTGGAAGTGGGTGAGCTTATCAAAGTAAAGGAAAACTCTTACTGGACCCTGGGAGGGACCTGCACAACACCAAGGCTCAGGTTGTAATGGTTTCTTTTGTTTCCTATTAAT
>APFE031512266.1:0-14251 GCA_000404065.3 Pinus taeda | reverse complement strand
GTATTTTTGTTCTTCTTGTTCATTTTTCTAATGATAAAATCTCAAGATAATTCCCAATATTTGTAGCTACTTGTTGAGCCTCCTTAACTATGCTTTGAAAAATTACCAATAACCAAATCCCAGGTTTGGTTCTACATGATTTGACCAAGGATTTCATAGCTTTCACTTCTTGGGATAGAAACCTGAGAGCTTGCCTTGTGGCCTCTGCATCCTTCAGTTCACACATTGTTAAATCTTCTAGAAAAAGGTATTTGGATAGCACCCTAAAGCTCTTCCTCTCAAAAAGAACATCATATGTAGCTACAATTGTTTCTAAAACTTGGGTTGTTACAAAGGCTAAGAGTGAACTAACTCGTATTCATGCCAATAACTTAGGTTATATGTAGGTTAATTTCACAATTTAAGTAGACAACCCCCCAAAAAACTAATAAGGTGAATCCAAACTAGAATTCATGAAGCTACCCACTCTAAATTTACAGCTCAATGGTGGATGTCGGTAAAGATAAATGGTGGGTAATAGTGGATAACAATGGTGGGTACCAGGAAAGATAATATGAGGAATATCCTTTATATATGATTTGCTATCTGATAGCCTCATTAATACAATGAGACTGGTGGATAAACAACTAAATCTGGATCAATTGCGAATGGAACTATATCAATAAAATCAAGTTGATCGACCCACTTCAACAGGGTCAAAAGCTAGATATGCTGCTTAGTAAACAAGGTCAACCGGGATGCTCAATACATACTGGAGCCGTGCTAAGGGATACCCCCTTCTTCCATGCCCTTCCCTTACTGGTGGAACAACTGGGACTACGACTAAGTTGAGAAAGGGGAGTACACTTTTTGACTTATTTATGATGCACCCAAACCCAATGGGAACTATGGAACACAATTAACAAAATGAAGCCCCATTTACAAAACACCCATTGTTATGATTAAAATGGTATTGAAAAATGTTGGGATCCACCATTGTTCAATCATAGCAGTTATTATGATATCTAGTAGGCAATGATAATCTAATTACCATGGTTTTTGGGAAGAAGAATTCAAAAATGGCTTAGCCTAGATAATCAGGACTGCCATTTGAGCACAAGATCCAAAAGATATCCCACACCATTAAAAGCTGACAAAAAAATGTTGCTACCAAGGGTACAACTTGACACTTGTGTCCCAGTGATTCTCCATTTTTTTCCATTTGACTACAAGATTATATCCTAATTATGAACATGATTTAGGTTTGGTCTGCATACTCCAAAATAGGATGATTTAATTTATAATAAATTTGTAGAATATCCAACAACCCTTAAGATTCATTTGAATTGTTCTCAAGAATCACAACAATCCTACATTTTGAGTTTTGAACTCTGACTACTTGAATCAAGCTATGAAAGTTCAAATATGGAGTGGTAAATTAGAACACATTTTCCAATTTTGGGACCAAATAACCCTTTCTTAATTTAAAATAGGAAAATTGATACAACCTCGAATTTTATAGTAAAAACCCCAGAATGTTTCCTTGAAAAAAATACAATTGAATTGCCATACTCATAGAACAAGAACTCACTTTGTCATTACTGGGTCAATGGATGGAACTGAAATCGGATTTGGGACTAGAACTAGAAGAGATGCTAAGTGGATTGGATCTTTTGAACATATGTTCAATATGTCTCTTGCCTTTGCCTTGTCCTGTGGTAGCAACCCCCAAACCAACTGAGAATATCAAGAATTTTCACTTGCAAATATCTCTTGGGAGACATTGATTTCTTCTCCTTTGTTGGCTAGCAACATTTTTCCTGATGCCTCAGGGCATCCCAATTCTTTTCCTTTTTTAGGGTGATGATGTTCCTCCTGCGAAGACCGGAAAATGATTATTACATTTGAGAGCTTGATTGTTACATTTATGAGAAAGAGCTTGTTCCTGCTTTTGCCTCTGGTGGATCAATGGGTTATGTAAATCAAATGAAAAAGCATTGATCATTGGCTTTTCCTATAGCCAATGATTCTTCGTGCTCTCTATGTAGAGTCTGCCTCTATCTTTGGTGGAATTTACGCATGAAAAATATAGGTAACATGGCACACTCTTTTTGGCACATGATATTATCATTTTCACATTTTTTGGTATTAACATGCTTTAATTCCATAAATTTACAGGATTTTAACTTCTTTTTCTGATTTCTTAGATTAAAAATAATTAAATAAATAAAATAAGGCTCAACGCCTACTTCATTTACCTTTGATTAAGTAGAAGAAAAATATTAGATTAGAAACATTGAAATATTGTTAGAACGATTGTTTAAAATATGTAATGTAATTCAAGGACTTTGTAATGAGTTGTCGAAATGGTGTGACTAGTGGGTCAAGTGTTTGAGTTTGTCGCGCATTCTTCCTTCAATGATCTCTTCTCATTTTTTATAGGCATTTATTTACTTTACTGGTGTGCTATGAACATTTTCAAAACGTGTCATGTAGGATATTATGTAAATGTTACTTATCTAACAATTTCATTTCATATTCTTTAGGCAAGGTCATTGGCATATACAACCTCATTTCCAGTCTTATCCTACATTAGTTCTGAGAGAGCCATTTTTTTCTAGTCATTGTTACATAGAGTTACTTTCTTATGTTAGAAAATGAAATAATGTTGTTGATAGTGTTCCTATTGCATTAACTCATAACTAGTTTGATGTAACCACCTCACCCCATATTTACCCACTTTAACCTGCTCACTAGGGTAAACACGAAGATGCGAGTTATTGTGCGAGACCTGATTTCCAAGATGCACTTACGGAAAATTGGGTGCATATGTCTAGAATTGGTTGCAACCACCCAGTGACACATGCTCACACTATTATTAGCCCAACTTGTCCCAACACTATTTATTTTCAGTTTCGTCTCCTTAAATTTAACGAAAAACTATTTTTGCCAGTTTTTTAGGTTCTAAACTTTTGAGGCCATTTTGAGGGCCTAAATGACATTTTCAAGGGAAAATAAGGGACCAAGAAATTGCAAGAATAATTTACACATCTATTTTGAACCTTCTCATGGAGATTTTTGAAACAAGGTATTATGATAGTCAAACGAAGATCGTATGCCAAAGTTATGACCTCGGGAAGTTGGAGGTCCAAATTATTCATTTATTCAAACACTTTGTGTACATAGTACATGTAGGTTATAAATACCTACCTATTTATTAATTCAATAAGCTCACTAGAGAATCACCAAGAAGGCCCTATGCCCTCTCCACATAGTTTCAACACCACTTACTAGTCCATACATTCATTAACCAATCAATAGCTAAACAATTCATGACAAGAGCCATAGAAGATACACATCATATGAACAACATATAACCAGAAAATAACCAACATATAAACCATGGAAACCTAGCCATAATATCACCAACATAATTCCAACAATTATACATGAATCATCATAGAATAATAGTTCTTACTAGCATATGAGAATTCCAACCAAGTCAAGGACTTCCACGTACCACCCGGCCATAGATTGGGATGAACCAAATCTCTCTTTCAACCAATCACCCCTATTCCATATTCCAATCATGAATGTGGGATCTCATGGAATAAACCAAACAAAACCAAACCAAGGCTTCTAGAGGCCAAACCACCTCAACCATCAACCAATGATTCCACCTTATGGTCGGACATGATTAACACCAACCAGATCAGTCTCTACCCAAGATATTCAGGACTCTAGAAACTAGTAGCTCAACCCACAACCTTATAAGGATCCAAATCATTTATCTAACCTGGCTCCATGGACTAGTAACTCGACCCACTAAGTGCTCCAAAGTGTTTGTCCCAACCTAATCTCCAGGACTAGTAACTCGACCCAAGCTATTCCAGGGCTTCTAGAGCATTTGTTCCAACCCACATCCATAAGGAATTATGAGCACCAACCAGAAAACAATCAAATGTAAAAAACCCACAACACCATGAATACCCAAGAAATGGAAAGGCAAGGCTAAAACCATTCTCAATCCGAGCAATCCTCCATGCCAATGGCAACACATAACCATATAACCACATGCATACACCATGCATCCATAAATCAGCAAGGAAAACATGCATGAAACCTGTTAGTTGCAAAGAAATTCTGTTGTATTTGTTGCTCCAATTGTTCCCTTGCACTTTAATATCTTCATTTTCCTTCCTTATCCAAGTCCAAGTGAATACTAGAGTGCTCCAAGAATGCTCTAAGTGTATAACAGTATGAGAGAATGAGAGAATAGAAGAGAGCTCCAAAATTGAATTGACAAAAGGTTGTGAAATGATGCTCAGAATCCTTTTTATCATTGAGGCCTTTATTTTCTTCATTTTCCTTCATTTTTCCTTCAATTTTCCTCTCATGCAAATTTGTGACCCTTCATCCCCCTTTTATCCTATTTTTCCTTTGTTTTAATAAATAAAATGAGAATTATTGCCACTTTTCCTTTGCAATTTCCATGGCCATAAATTAATCACTAGTGATACCCATCACTATGTTTTGCCCAATATTCATCTTGGAATACATGTCCCTTGACCTTGGTCTTATTTTATTTACACAGAAAAACAACCATGAGTTTTTACGTCTCGCTTCTTCAATTTTTTTATAAGTGGTTCCCATGTACATATAATTTCTCTCCCCAAGATAGAATCTATTACTTTAGTATTCATATAGGATATTGTGCTAAGTATGAGTTAGGTCATCTCTTCTTCATGGAATTTTAAGATGTGGAACTCATCCCCTGGCAAGTTATCAATCAGGTACAATGGAATAGGTGGTGATTTCATTATTCCAACAACCCTACAGACAATTGGTATATAGATATATTTTTCACCCTTTTCTATTTCTCTTGTGGGTGCTATTCAACTTCATAATAATATTTGCTTCAATGTTAAAAATTATTATGAAGTAGAACCTCGTGTCCATACAAGCCCATATATTATGTATGAGTTTGATGATTCTGATGACCCCAATTATGTGATTGAACACATGTTAGATCTCCACCAAGCTGAAGTGGACCTGCCAATGCATCATCCTCCACCTAGAAGGAATCTATCTCGATCTCCTATAGGGTATGGAACTTAAACTGCTTCAACTGGTGGATCAATAACCTCAGACGACCAATAAAATACTATTTTTTTGGGTGCCAAATAAATATTGATATAGTTAATATTTCATGTTGCATATTCTCTAACAAGGATTGTAGAGATGTTGCTTGCTAATTGTTTCATAAGTGTTATTAGTTGGAAATTAAATTTATGCATGCCATGAAGTGGCTATCATTGAAGGCCCATGCAAAAAAATTAACCAAATCAAAACCCGCTCAAGGTAAGGACTTGCTACCCCCCGACCATCCTTCTTTCATTGTGCCTTTATCAAAGTGGAATGTAAATATTTAGAGAGATGAAAAGTTTGATATGTTTTGGTTTAATGATAAATCCTTGAAATTGAAAAATTCATAATTCTACCAAATAAATTTAATTATTTTATATATAAATAACATTTATAAAATTTAATAAATTAAAAATTCAAAGTTAAAAGTAATATGTTTTAAAATTTGAGAATACTATATAATAGTGAGTATTTTTTGGGATACATTAAAAGGCAAAATATGTTATTTTCATGCTTTTTTAGTACATTAAAATAACAACACATTACATTATAAATATGTTTTTTTAAATATCAAAATATATAACATGTTAAAGGCATGTTTTCTGAGGTATAGAAATGGTACATGTTACATGTATTTTTTATGGTATAAAAAATGTGTAGTAGAAGTGCATCCACGTTACTGAAAGTTGTTTAACATACAACAATTGCATGTGTACCTCAAGGTAGTCATGATGGATTTGTACAAGATATGGGAAGATGTTGGAGAAACTAAAAACTAGGCTTGAGATAGAAAATGAGAGGGTTATGTACTTAAGAGTACTATTAAGTAGTTTATAACCAATTTTGACAATAAGACAATAGCCTTGGGTAGCCTATAGTAGAATTCATAGGTTGTAACAAATCTCAAAGGCCTTGAAATAAAACTCAAGGTAAAACAATTCGAAGTAAATTATGTGCATTTAGGGACAATTTAGTGCATTGGGGCAATGGATAATCACCATCTTCTAGTATATATGACTATTGGAAATGATAAATGAGAAAACGTTCAAACAAGCATTTGCAGATTAATTACAAGCCATGACAACTTAATTTCAAAGATGATCATGTCATTGATGAGATGCTTACGTAATAGGGACATGATTATGGGAAATATATGAAACTTCACATAAAAGTAAGGTATCTTATGCCAAATATGTATTGTTCTCATATGAAACTTCACATAAAAGTAAGGTATCTTATGCCAAATATGTATTGTTCTCAATGCAAATGGAGGAAGGAGGCAACATTTTATTATTATGTGTTTGAAGTTAACATACATTAGTGACCAATAGTTAATAATTGAATATAACATGATAAAAAAGAGATGGTAATGATTACTTAAAAGTTTGCCTGGTCGTTATGAAAATTTTGTGGAAACATTAAGTATCACTTTTAAAACTAAATAAACAACATTTGAAAAATTATGGACTCGTTGTTGCAAAAGTAAAAGTAAAAAAAAAACAACTTAGAAGCATCAATAACACTTAAAAAATAAATTAAAAATAAAATAAAATTATAAGCAAAAGTAAATTTAAATTAAATTAAAATATTAAATTATAAAAAATAAATGGAATATTATATTTTGATGTATAAAATAATTAAAAAAATATCATATTAATAATATATTTAATTTTACGAGGAGCTCTGATGGTGTGCGTTCATGGAAGCTAGGGTTCAGAACTCTCCTGGCACGACAGGCCTGCAGAGGTTATAGTGAAATCTGCCAGCACTTTTCAGCTAGAAAACAAACTACAAAGGACAAGAAGGTTAGCGAATAATGAGAAACCCTGAGGGGGAGGGCGCAGAGCCTCCCCCAAACGATATAGAACAGGTTCCAATCCAGGAGGACGCTCGCAAACAGACAGTCCACGAGGAGTCTGTAGAAGGACAGGGCTCTCAAGGAAACAAAGATATTGTCAAGGAGGTTCCCAAGATAACTTCAGCCACATGCAAGCCAGTGGCAGCCACGAGACCAAAGATCGAGTTGCCTAGCTATAGGATCAATGCACAGATACAATTTATGAGGGATCATGCTCTGATAGGGAATTTTATTGGTTTTTGGCCTACTGAAAAAGCACTGCAAGGATGGATTGCAGCCAAGTGGAAGCTGAAAGGACATATATCCCTGCAACTAGGTCCCAAGGGATTCTTCACAGCGATTTTCAACTGTCTAGAGGATTGAAATAGAATCATTGATGGAGGGTCGTATTTCTTCAAAGCAGTTGGTTTGTATCTCAGAGAATGGGTTGAGAGATTTAACCCGGATAAAGAAGATCTCAGTTGGGTGCCGGTCTGGATCTGCCTCTACTCCCTCCCTGTGGAATACTGGGATGAGACTTCATTACAAGATATCGGCAATGGTCTTGGTGAGTTTTTCAAAGTAGCAGAGGAAACCAAGCTCAAAAGATATACCTCATATGCGCGCATATGTGTTTGTATGCACCTTAACAATGCCCTGCCGGATGTGGTAAGTCTCTTTCATGACGATTTCAAGTGGATCCAATCTATCGATTATGAACATGTTCCTTTCCGCTGTAGGAAATGTCACGCTCTAGGTCACCTATTTCGATATTGCCCATCCAACCTGAAAACCTCAGCCCCTCCTCCTCCAGGAAAATCAGATGCTGATGGATTTACCAAAGCTTCCCATCGCAGAAATAATCTCAGGAAAACCAGCTCTAATCCCAAAACCTCTGTTGATAATCCTCCCAAACCGAGTACCAGGAACAACTTTGATACTCTAGCTCAACCAGATCTGGATAATCTTGAAACCCCTGCTCCCTCCAAGGAGCAGCCCAAGTCAAAAACTCTCTCTGCCTCCACCAGCACAGAGATTCCCCTGAACTCTAAGCTATCCGTCGACCACAGCTTGCCTTCCCCCAGCGACATTCCCACCTGGATCTCTCAAAGTATGGAAATAGATAGTGAAGAAAATGCGTTGAAGGATGCAATAGGAAGTATCGAAGAAAGAAATGAAACCAAGAATATGGAAGAAGAACCAGAAAGCATAGATCTAGGAGATCTGGATATTCTAGGCCTAGAGCAAGCCTGTAAAACAAAAAGTTATGACAAAATACCAGAAAGATAGTTGGACAATCTGGAAATAGTTCTCTCAAGGGCACAGAGACAGTGATCCCTTGGAATACATCCTAGAAGCCAATGGGATGGAAAGATCCTCATTAAGGATAATAAGAAGAGAGGAAGGAAGACCAATCTCCAACGAACCATTCGCATCAGTGAAATGCTAGTGGAATCGGGCAGATACTCCAAGCTCACGAAGTACTATACCACCCTCTCTAATGTCTCATCATGAAGCTCTTCTCATGGAACATTAGAGAGATTAACAGCCCTAGGAAGTACAGATTCATAAAAAGCATGATTCAGCAAGAAAAACCAAGCACCTTCTTCATTCAAGAAACCAAGTGTAACTCAGTAACTCTGAAGAAAATCATGGCCAAAGCTTGGCCAAGGTGCAATGCAATTGCAGTGGACGCAATAGGGGCCTCAGGAGGTCTTGCAATCATTTGGAATGCACAAACCATGTCCCTCTCCAACATGCACGCAAACAAGCATTTCATTCAGGCTTCATTCCACCTAACAGGGACCAATATACATGGACACTTAACAAACGTTTACTTTCCTCAGGAAGCTATTCAGAAGATAGAAACACTGAATACTCTTTCTTTTCTCAGCTCCGGAAGAACCCACCCTCTTTGGATCACGGGGGGGGGACTTCAACATGATAACCAAATTGGAGGAAAAAAGGGGAGGCATAAGTAGACTAGATAAGGAAAGTTTTCATCTAAAGGACTTCATTCAGAACAACTGGCTAATTGATCTTCCCTTCAACAATGGTGTTTTTACTTGGAATAATAAAAGAGCAGACCCTCATCAGATCGCCTCACGATTAGATCAATTCCTTCTCTCTGATAATGCAATACACTTAGGTGGAGACCTCTCAGCTTCAATTTTTCCCCTTACAGGTTCTGATCATTGGTTAATTGCACTCCAATGGAATCGACCAGGCAATACTAAGCGTCGGCCCTTTCGCTTCGAAGCCTTCTGGCTGTCACATCCGGACTTCAACTACTTCGTCAACACGATATGGAAAAACTTCAGTCCTACAGAGGGATCACAAATGTTCAGATTCCAGCAAAAGCTAAAGAATTTAAAATTCCACATCAAAAAATGGAACCAGTTTACTTTTGGGAATATTCACGAGGCAAAAAACACTCTAAACAATGCAATGACAGAACTGCAATAGAAAATAATCATAGAAGGATGAACAGAGCAGCTCTCGTAGCAAGAAACACACCTACAATCTCAAATCTTGGAAAGAGACAAGCAAGAAGAAGTGCTTTGGAGGCAAAAATCACAGTTCAAGTGGCTGAATGAGGGGGAAAATAATACCAAGTTCTTTCACTGATCTACGATTCAAAGATGAATGATCAACACCATTACCCATATACATAACATACAAGGAGGGAAAGTAGAGGACCACGCAACTATAGAACAAGAACTACTATCATACTTCAAGTAGGTTCATCAAGAGCCTCAAATGGATCAAACGGTAGCCATTGACAAAATAATCCAATCCATTCCAAAGATCATTACTGAGGAGCATAATCAGCTGCTTCTCAAGCTGATTTCCTTGCAGGAGGTGGAAAAGGCGGTTCGTCAGCTAAAATAAGGAAAGGTGCCGGGTCCAGACGGGTTTACTTCTAACTTCTTTCACAATTTTTGGGAGATGATCAAATTGGAGGTCTAGCAGGTTGTAGAAGAATCTCGATCCAACAGATGGATGCTTCCATCCATGAATGCCACTTTCATTTCTCTCATTCCTAAAGAAGCACAGTCTAGAACCCCTGACAAATTCAAGCCTATAGTGTTGTGCAATTTCAATTACAAAATAGTTTCCAAAGTCATTGCTTCTAGGCTCAAACCGTTACTTCCTCTACTTATCTCCCTGGAGCAATCAAGGTATGTGGAGGGCAGGCAAATTACAGATGGTATTATCCTCACACATGAGATCATCCACTCTTTGAAGCAGCATAAAAAGGCAGGTATGTTACTCAAGATAAACCTATCTAAAGCCTTTGATAATATGAGTTGGAGTTATATTAAAAAAATGTTAACGAACTTTGGTTTTTCCCCACTATGGGTTAGATGGGTTATGAATCTCATTTCTTCCACCTTCTTTTCCCTCCTTATCAATGGAATTCCATCCTCTCCCTTTCATCCTTCCAGAGGTATCTGTCAAGGAGATCCCTTATCTCCCTTTTTTTTTGTAATCATGGCGGAAGGTCTAGGCAGAAGTATCAAGGAGGCTCTGCACTCACAGCAGCTTCGAGGCCTTTCCTTTCCCAACTCCCCTCCCTTCACCCATCAGCAATTTGTGGATGACAACATACTTTATGGGCATCCTTCAGTCCAAGAAGCCCGGAAGTTAAAATATCTGTTAAATACTTTCTCAGTGGCCTCTGGAGCTTCCATTAACCAGGAAAAATCTTTTCTTCTTCCACCCTCCGGAAGTTACCCAAGCCTCCATTGCTTGAATCTTGGGTTTCCAGAAAGCTATTCTTCCATCTAATTAGCTGGCTACTCCTCTAACTAATGTTTCCCTAAAGCACTCTTCCTAGAATCTTCTCCTAGAAAAATTAGAAGCTCGTCTCTCTTCTTGGACCCATCGATCCCTCAACATGCCTAGCCGCTTAGTCTTAATCAAATCAGTCCTTCAGTCTATGCTACTATATTTCTTTTCAATCCTGGCGGTGCCAAATTGGGTTCTCAAAGAAATAAAAAAGCTCCAATGATCCTTCCTTTGGGGCAATTCAGGACAGAAATGTAAATGGGCTCTAGTTAAATGGGAAAATGTTTTCTTACCCAAGCATTTGGGCGGGACTGGGCTTCGAGATCCTCACCACAGTAATGTTGTGATGGAAGCACGAATCTGGTGGAACTGGATCACTGCACCATATACACCTTGGGCCACTCTATGGACAGCCAAGTATGCCAATAACAGACTTGCTGAGGATCTCATCAGACTCACTGATATAGGCCCAGGTTCATTAGTTTGGAATGCAGCAAAGCAACATAAAAAATTTATTCGGCAGCATAGCTTCTGGGAGGTCAAGAATGGAACTATTGCAAGATTCTGGGAAGATTCCTGGCAGCAACAACATAGACTGAAATATTTGATTAATCCTCACCAAATTCCCAATTGGGAGGCTCGCTGGCTCGATCAGATCAATCAATATTGGAAGCCTACCTTAATGCATGGCTTCAGGCAATGGACTAATCTGGAACACATCATTAGGAATAGTCCGGAGGTCGACCAACAGATCATTGGTTCGGAACTCTCCAATCGCAACATAAGGCATTTTGAAAAGAAGGATGTGCTCAGATGGGGATATGAGGACAGGGGAATTTTCACAACGCATGAAGCATACAACATAATTATAAAAGAAACGGCAGTCAAAGATCCTCTTTGGACTGCTATCTGGGCTCCCAACTTATGGCCGAAGGTTTCTACTTTTCTTTGGTTGCTTTGTCAGAACAAAATCCTCACCTGGGATAATCTGCGGAAGAGAAACTTTCATGGGTCGTCCATCTGCCCCAATTGCAATCAGGAAGAAGAAACTATCTTACGTCTTATGGACACTTGCCCTCTAACTCATAAGCTCTGGGAAAAATTCAGTTTTCGATGCCAAAGGGAGAGCCGAATCAAGGAATACATCTCCACCATTGTTTTCAACTGGGTAAGGAATCCTTATAAGAGCAAGGTTCTCAACTCCTTATGGAATCTCATCCCTGGCCTTCTCATGTGGACCATATGGAAGGAGAGGAATAAGCGCATCTTCAAGAATCGATCAACGCCTTTGGAAGTCATCTGGAACAATGTCCGTTTAAACCTCAAGGAAACTCTTCTTCTCCAAACTTGGCATGACGACGATCTTCCCACATTGCCACAGGAAAAGACTATTTGGGACAACTGGAATCTACAATGGAATCAAGAATTGAAAATATCTGCTAAAAAGGCAGCAAAAAGCACAACATTAAGTGGATTCCTCCTCCTCAGAATATGTTCCAACTAAACTTCGACGGAGCCTCAAAAGGCAATCTTGGTAAAGCAGGGTTTGGAGGAATTTTCAAAGATCATAAGGGAGTCACCCTTCTAACCTTTCTAGGATCGAAGGGATGGGACTCTAATAACTCAGCCGAGCTCGAAGGGCTATGCCAAGGGCTCCTTTTAGCTCACACACATGGCCTTTTCCCTCTCATCATCGAAGGTGACTCTCAAATTTTAATTAATATGGTGAACAAAATTATTCAAGGAACTCCCTCAAACAAAATTGGCAACAGTTGGAGACTAGCATAAATACTAGAACTTGTTGAAGATTGGCTCAAAGTCCACAGAGCAGTACATTTCAAACATACTCGTAGGGAAGGCAATAAGGTAGTTGACCTTCTTGCCAACATAGGGGTGGAGAGTAATACTACTTTGAATGCTAATGCATTATCTGTTATTGCAACTGATGCACAGATGAAGGAATTCAACGATTTAGTTGAGAAATATAAGACTCGGGAAGTAGGAGGCCACCCGGATGCAGGTGACACGAATATGCATTAATGGTTTTTCTGAAGAATGGCGGTGAAGGGACGAGCCACCTTTCTGATGGCGCCCCTCCCCATATCATCCTAGAATGCCCTCATTACTATCTGCAGGCAACATTCAATATGGGTTTTGTTCGGCAAAAAAGCTAGTCAATGTTGGGTTATGGCGATACCTCACTTCAGTTCTTCACCGTCTCCTCTGCTCTGTAGCATATGCCTGCCTCGGGCCTTTGAGCCCTACCTTCGCACTACAACAGGACGGCGATGCTGGATCATTTGATGTGCTGATTTTGAAAATGGCTTTCATCATTTGCATTCGGCCCTCTATTCCTTAATCTCTGATCAAAGCAACCATGTTTTGCCCCTCTCCGCCTCTGCTACCGCTCCCTTTATCTCTGACCCTCTGGTCTCTACTCCTTTAGATCGCCCAGCCAGTGAATTCAATATGGTTAGGCATCATATGCATAGTCGCAAGGGAGGAACCAGGGGAGGAAGTTCTCGTCCTTAGGGGGAGCGCTCCACCTCCTCTCCTTCCCCTGAGTTGCATCAACCTCATTCTTTGGAGGAGGTACACATTCCAATGCCAGGCGTGGAAGAGGTCGGGCTCACTCTTCTGGCATTGTTCTTGATGATTTCGCTATCCATTCTGACAACTCTCCTCCGCCCCTTCATCCCGCTCCTCATTCTGCTCATTTCAGGCTCTGTAGTTCCCTGAATTGGCCCGTCATTACCGCTTCTATCTCCATCTCCTTCTCTGAAGAAATTGCCCACTTAGCCTCTCAGGTTGATTTGTCCAACTCACCGTAGGAAGGTGCTCTCAGATGCAACAATTGCAGGGATTCTGGTAACATTATGAAGGTTGACAGTCTCCTCACCTCGCCTGGTCCGAACTTGGGTGGAACTCTGCATGGTGAAGGGGGTTGCTCTGTTGCCACGCGCCCCTCTGGTGGTTCGTGTCATGACGGCTCAGCTATCCAGGATGCTTCTGGAAATGGGGGAGAGCTTCTCAGTGATGGTGGAGTGCTACGCGGTAGTGCCTCCATGGACGTGGTGGATGACTGGGCTTACCCAATCATCGAGGAACCCATCCCATATGACTTCAGCTATGATGATGTGGCCTCCATGAAGTAGAAGGTGGTACAGAGAGTTTCGGCAGAGGCTACATGAGGTTGGTTCTGGGACGGTTATCATTGCCTTGATGTCTTTTATCTGGTTCTTTTTGGCTTTTGATAATCTTAATGTGGAGGACGGTTTCCTTTCCGGACCAAATGTAAGGATATTGTCTTACTATATTTTTGGGGGTCTGGTCTCAAAACTGCTATAATTTTTTAAGGTTATGATCTTGCTGGACTGGTTTCCCCAATATTGGGGAAGTCCATATTTTGATGAAACTATGATAAACTGGCTCGAGGCTCTGTCCTCTTTGTATATTTTCTGTACATAATAATAGACTACTTTTACATAGAATATATAT
>APFE031512260.1:0-31848 GCA_000404065.3 Pinus taeda | reverse complement strand
GATCTGTTTCTAAGTTGTCATGGGAGTTGCCTTTCAGTAGTTCTCTCTTGTTATTCATAAGCGAGAACTTGCGGAGATTTCCAACAGCAGATGGGATGCTTACTTGGTTACATTGGTTGTTTCATTTCACTTGATCAGGTGATGAATGAAACTGTTAGAGTAGGTTTTGATGAATAAGCTCCACTTTGAGCATCATTTTCAGTTGGTCGATTGTGTTTAATTATTGAGTCAGTTTTTAGTTGAGTCATGAGTCCTTTGTTAGTCCATTTTCGGTCTTGTTGTTAAGTTAGTTTGTGTCAGTTTTCAGTCATGCATTTCAGTTTGAGTTAATGACTCCATCGCCCAATGGTTGAAGGCACTAGTCTGCTCTCCCAGAGGTCTAAGGTTCTTGGCACCTCCAAGGAGCTACCATCCCCATTGGAGCCAATGTTAGTTTCATTCTTCACAGCCTTCCTCCAGTGATCAAATATGCTTTTACAAAGTGATTTTGAAGTGTCAAGGTCAAATTTTGTCATTTCAAAGAGTTTTCAAGCAAAATTTGGTCACTAGGCATTAGGTCTAGGGTTTGCTTTCACTCCTTCTAAAGTTGTCCAAATGGCGGGCTATGTCATCATTCAGCTGAGTCTATCATCATTCATATGGTTTTCATTATCATGTCAGTGTTTAATGAGTCATTTTACACCTTGTTCATGCTTCAGTTGTGCCTCGGCAAGTTCATTTCCCTCTCCTAGGGTTTTGAAGCCAATTTCTCTTGGATGGTCAAATCAATGGCAAAACTTGTTTCCTGGTGTTCATACACCTTCCCCTATCCTTAAAGTACCATATCATACACTTCCCAACACTCAGATTCCCCAAAATCCTCATTTTTGCACAAACCCTAGTTTCTAGTTACAACCTGGCAATTTTCTAGGTTTGGCCTGTGATTTGCCCTTTTGGACCCCTTCCCCTCACTCAATCTCTGAGATTCCACTTTCCCCTGCTTCCTAACATCCCTCCCCACTCCCAAAAAATTTCCCCAAGAATTTAGAAGCCCCCTATCCCCTTCATTTCGCTTCATTTCGACCAAATTCCTTGTTTCACACATCGGGGCAAGTTTCACTCAAATGATGTTTCAGAGCAGTTAAAGATGAATTTTGGAAAACTGAGAGAGGTTTTTGTCCACCACATGCCAAGAAAGAAAAACCTCCTTCACTTTTTACACAGGTGTCATGGTTTGAGAGAAATGTCAAAAATATCGGCGAGAACAAAGGTGCTCCAAGGACGGTTGGCCATAACACAAAAACGAAAGAAAACACCCGATCCACTCCAAATTTTGGCCAAAGCATATTTGAATGAGCATGGTACTTTATTGGGGACTCCCAGCCCAAATTTCAAGAAATTTGGAGAAAATTTTGTCATTTGTGAATTTTTTGGGAATTTAACAGGTTTTGGCCATTCTATCGGTCTCACCCCGTACGAGACCGGTAGTCGATACAGCTCGGAACGGGGAAAACTTTATATGGTTGGATTTTTCATGTAAAATTACACTTTTCTATGGAAGGATTTCAAATTTTTGTGGAGATTTGGGCACCCAAAAGCTCAAAATACAGCCAAATTTTGACTTTCTGCCCACTTTTTGAGTTACAGAAAGCAATCTTGGGAGATTTGATTTTTGAGGGGTCAAATCAACTCCAAATTCAGAAATTCTGGTTGGGTTGGAAAGTAGACTTCCAGACCTTTCCAATGAGCTATCCTGCATCTGATATGGACTCCTGGAAGGCCTTCAAACAGCACTTCCAAAAGGTGCGACCGGTAGAGCCAGAGGTGCGACCGGTAGAGCAAAATTTGCCTGTTTTTTGACCAGTTCGGCCAGTTGAGCACAGTTTTCACTTGGATTGACCACTTGGGCATGTAATTGATGGATTTTTGTGTAACTTTCATGGCATTAGATACTTTTACTCTTATTTACCTCTTCTAGAAGCTTCTTTGATGTAAATAGTGAATATTTAATGCATGGATAAGCTTCCTAAGTTTTAGAGGCAAGTTGTTGAGCTGCCTATTATCTAGTGCTTAGTTTGGAATTAGTTCAAACTGCTCCTAAAAGGATGAGCTCGACCCCTAGAGGCAAGGGAAGAGGTTAGCTTGCCTATATTATGTGTTTTCTTATTCATTTTGAAGGGTTGGAAGGTTGGACTCTTGGGGAGAAAGTTTCATTGTATATTGTACATCTATCTTTGCAATTTCAAGAGGAAGAAGGCCAGGGTTTTGCAGACATCCTTGTGGATTCTTGTGGATTGTAGTGTTGATGGTGTGTTCTCTACATGTTATTGTAAGTTTGTTATGTATTCTACATCTCTCTTTTGCTTCTATTTGGACAGATGAAGTGGTAAAGTTTGAATACATGCTTTGACATGCTCAGCTTTTTAGTTTGTTCAAAATTTATGTTTTCTGCTATCTAGAGAGGATTCAAATGGTTGTTTGCCCTCTTTAGCTCCTTCTCTATCATCCCTGATCATCCATCTCAGATTAAGGCATCAGCGCTCACTCCTACCTTGCCCCAAAGATCCCCCTGCAAAAACTGTGCTCAATCCCCGCACCCTGAATTGCACTCCCTCCAATTGCCACCAAAAAACCAAAATCTTTAAATCAACCCCCTTTATCAATTTACTAGCCTAATATCTTTGATCCTAATTTGTCAGCTTATCATATTGAAATATCTACCGAATCTGACCCGAGAGAGCCTTCTCATACCTCGTAGGGCTAGCTACGAGGTGAAATGGTTTGATGTAGCCTTGAGAGTTTGTCTATCTCAGCCTAGGTGAATTCCAAGTGCTAACAGTAGGCATGGGAGATATTAAGTGAATGAAGGAATAATGGGGTGTTTCTTGGCTTTCTATCCTCTGTTTCCTTTAAAACCTGCAAAAAACACATAATTTTATTAGTGGGCAAGTTTGAGGTCGTTGTCATGTTATTTTCTTTTCTTTTCTCTTTTTTCTCTCTTTTTTTTAACGGAAAACATGTCACCTCAAATGAGGTTTTCAACCTGTCTTCCTACCCTAGGTGCCTCAAGGGAGGTTTTCACACATGAATCTTTTTATTTTTCCTTTTTTTCACTCTTGGGCTTCCTCAAGGACGTTTTCAATCCAAAAGGCGGCTTTAGGTGCCTCATAGTGGTCTTCACCTAAGTCCCTTCATTAGGGGACTTTTGAGGTCTAAAATGGGTATCCTAATGAAATTATAAAATAATTGTGGCAATAATAAAATAAGATTAAATTGCATCATCAAATTTTAGAGGGAAAAAAGAAAAAACTATTTTTTCAACTCTTATTTTCAACTTATCTCCCTATGGGTTTACTCAAACTTCAAGTGTAAATACTCGTTGGATGCATAATTTGATTCCCAATCTAAGGAGTACCCATGTTGCATACTTCTAATGGACCCTACTACATGAAAAATGAAAAATACATTAAAAACATGATTTCAATTAAGTTTTTTCATGTATTTCTCATTTTTTGTGTAGCAGGGTCCATCAAAAGTATGAAACATGGGTACTCCTTGGATGAGGAATTAAATTTTGCATCCAACCAGTACTCTTGCCGAGAGTAAAGCCTTAGGGAGTTAAGTTGAAAAAGTAGTTTTATTATTTTTTATTCTTTTACCTTTTTACTCCAAAAATGGTGAATCATCCCCCATGGTTGACATCATCATCTTGAATCTTATTGGTTCTTATAAAGTTTATTTTTGTGGTACATTTTTCTTAGGAGGCACATTTTAGACCTCAAAATTCCCCTAATGATTGTTTTTTTCTTTTTTCATTTTTTTTCAAAAATAAAACAGTCTTCAAGAACTTTGTGAGCTGGAAGCTAAGACACTTCCAAGCACATTCACTTCCTTACTAATGGTATTGATGAACTCTTCCCTTGACAAAGGTCTTTTATAGGCTTCCAAACTGTATCCTTTGACCAACAAGGGGATACCTTCTTCACCAATGGTCCTTACTTGCATAGCCCCATTTTCATGGCACTTCTCTATCAGATATGGGCCCAACCACCTAGTCTTGATTTGCCTTTGAAGTCCTTGAACCTGGAGTCACATAGCAGAGCCCAATCACCTTCTTGAAAAACTTTGTCTTTGATGTTTTTGTCATGCAAAACCTTTCTTTGTACTTGAGTAACCCCTGTGTGTAGGAGGGCCTACATCCTAAATTCATCTAAACCATTGAGCTGAAGTAACCTCTCTTGTTGTGCCCTTGTAACATCCAAATCCCACTTTGCTTCCATTCTCAAATTTTTGTACTCAAACTCAATGGAGAGTAGATCCTTCTTCCCATAGACCAAATCATAAGGGGTGAATCCAGTGGTTGTCTTCCAGGTTGTATTATAGGCCCAAGTGGCCTCCACTAGTATGTCAGCCCAATATTTTCTCTTACTGCTCACAACCTTTTTGAGAATTCTTTTGAATACTTTGTTCGTACCCTCTACTTGTCCATTGGACCGAGGATGGTAAGAATTTGACTTCCTGTGCTTGATCTTATGCCGACTCAACATACTCTCAATCAGGTGTGAGGTGAATTGAGCACCCTGATCAATGACTAGCTCTCTAGGGTACCCAAACTTGTAAAACACATTCTCCCTTAAGAACTCAGCCACTTTCTCTTCTGTTGCTACCTTGACAGCCTCGGTTTCAGCCCCCTTTTTTAAGTAATCAATGCACACAATTATGTGCTTTTTCTGCCCTGATGGTGGATCAATGGACCCAATGATATCCATGCCCCACTTGTCAAATGTCTCAAGAGTCACTTTAGGTTGCAAAGGAATTTCATCCATAGGAGTAGGTTTCCCCATTCTTTGGCACTAGTCACATCGACTGGTATATCTTCTTGCATCTTTTTGGAGAGTGGGCTAGTAGTAGCCAACTTGCAGTACCTTGAAGGTTGTCCTCTTGGCTGCAAATTGACCTCCACAAATCCAATCATTACAGGCCAGAAGGATTTCAAAGACTTTCCCCTCCCTAACACATCTCCTCATAATTTGATCTAGGCCTAGCTTGAATAGATTGCCCCTAATCCAAGTGAATGGTGCGCTCTTTCTTATAATTCTTCTCTTTTCCTTGGAGGACATATTTGGAGGGAACTGTGAAACCACTAAGTAGTTGGGTATGTCAGCAAACCATGGAGTGAAACTGAAATAGAAAATAAATTCTTATATGGCACTTGATCATCAACCATTCCTTCCTCCCCCGCAGGTAAAGAAAGTCTAGACAAAAAATCTGCAACTACATTTTCTCTACTAAGCTTATCAATGATAATTAGATCAAACTATTGTAGTAAAAGAAACCATCTAATGATTCCGGCAACCAGTGATGTAACAAAGGTCCAGTAACTAGTGATGTAATGTCTAAATTTATTCAAGGAATGGACAACAACTAGGAGCTCTTTTTCAGTCATACTATAGTTCAATTGAACCTTGGACATATTTTTGCTTATGACATAAATGGCATAAGCTAACTTGTCATCTATTTGGCCTATAGATTCACCTATAGCTTTGTCAAAGGCATCAACATGGATGTGGAAAGGAAGAGCCTAATTTGGGCCTCATAGTATAGGTGCAGTAGTCAACCTGTCCTTTAGGGTTTCTAGGGCCTCTTGACAGTTGTTTGACAAAAAAAATTCAAAGTCCTTGGCCAATAGTCCAAACAACAGTGAGGCTACTTTTATGAAGCCCTTTATGAATCTCCTATAGTATCCAAGTAAAACCAAGAAAATTCTAATATCCCTATGCTTTTGAGGAATATGGACCCTCTTTACGATAGCAATTTTATTTGGGTCCACTTGTAGTCCTTCCTGGGATATTGAGTGACCTAGAACGGTCCCTGAATTAATCAAGAAATCGCACTTCTCTGGACTAAGGGATAAGTTCACTTCAATGCATTTGTTTAATACTTTCCCCAAGTTAGAGAGAGCTTCCAGGAAATCACACCCATAGGGAGTGAAATCATCCATATAAATTTCTACAAATTCATGGACTAGCTCCGCAAAGATGCTCAGGACTGCCCTCTCAAAAGTGGAAGGGGTGTTACATAATCCAAAGGAAGGACCCGATATGCAAAGGTACCCAAGGACAAGTGAAGGTTGTTTTATGTTGGTCCTCTAGGATGATCTAGATCTGATTGTAACCACTGAATCCATCCAGGAAAGAGAAGAACTTCTTTCCTGCAAGACCATCCAAGACTTGGTCAATGAAAGGTAGAGGGAAATGGTATTTTTTGGTGGCTTTGTTTAGCTCTCTGTAGTCCACACAAATCCTCCATTTTCCATTCTTCCTTGGGACTAGAACCAAAGGAGACACCCAATCACTATTTGAGTTGGGGTAAATGAACCCTACATCCAACAACTTCTAAAGTTCTTCTTTACTATATCCTTGAGGGATGGGTTCATTCTCCTCTAAGGTTGGCACACTGGCTTGCAACCTTCCTTGATGTACATGTGGTGAGTACACACCGAAGGGTGCACTCCCTTAATTTCCTTATAACTCTAGGAAAAGGCATCCAAATTCTCTCTTAGTATGTCACATAACTCCTTTTCCTTATGTGCAGAGAGATAGGGGTTGATTTCGATGTTTTTCTGGAACAAATTCTATCATCTTGACATGAGTAGGACTTGAGCCAGGTGGTCACAAATCAGTCCAAGGGTTATCTTTAACTTTCTTTACTAACTCATCCAGAGACATGGTGTTGGGGGTTGATTTTGGGGGATTTGATCAATCAGGTCATCTTCATCAGGTTTCCCCCCTCCTATAGTAGCATCTAGGGTATAGACTAGGTAGGAGATGGCAGAGTAGACTTCATCTTGCTCCTTCTCTTCCAACCATAAATGTAAGTCATGCTATAGAGATGGTTGAGAAGGAGGGTACAAGACCAATTGTTTGGACAAAGGCCCATTTTTAATGGTCATATTCCCAGCCCTGCAACTTATGTAAGCATCAATAATGGCTAACCATGGCCTTCCAAGGATGAGAGGATAATCATTGAACTTGGCCTTAGGTTGGAGAACTAAGAAGTCAGCTGGGTATTCCCAGGAATCAATAGAGACCATATCATCCTCAACAACTCCCTCAGAAGCTACTGTGGATCTTTCTTCAAGCTACAAGATTGTTGTGGTCTTCCTTAAGGATCCCTGGAGATTCAGTTTAAGAATAGTCTCCTTAGTCATCACATTGATGGTAGCCCCAAGATCGATCAAGGTATGTGGGGCAATGATACCATTGATGTGCACATCGACCATAGGAATTCCAGGGTCTAGATACTTCGGGAAAATCACTTGCCCCAATATTAAGTCAGACAATTGTCCGATGGCATTAATGATAAGGATGTATTTCTTTCACCTCCCAAGATGTTTGAAGCATTCTCCTTGATTAACTTTTTATAGATAGGGACATCCTTCATAGCTTGGAAGAGTGGAATTTTAACACACAAGTTTTTCAATCCACCCAGAAGTTTAGTCCCTTTTGGGGTGTGCTGGATAGGATGGATTAATCTCTCAGGGAAAGGAGATGGATTGGCTTAAGGAAAACTCTCCTCCTTTTCCTCTTCAAGCTCTTCAGGTGGATATGGAGGTTGATTACATGGAAGCACTCCTCCAAACGTGAGGTTGATTTCTTGAATTTCTACAGCATAGGTAGGGTAGGATGTCTCTCCACTTTAGACATGTTTTGTTTGTTTATTGTTCAAGTTCAGATTTTACTGAGCAGGAATCTAAGGTTTATTAGGTGGAGCAGGGTGAAGGAGTTGTGGTTGAGATGGAGGTGGAGGTAGTAAGGCTTGAGATTGGTTGTATGGGGGCCTCCACCCCTGTGATGGTGTATTCCACTAAGGTTGTGGGGGACCATATAGTTGAAATGATTGATTGTCAGGTTGGGAATGGTATTGAGGTGCAAAATACTAAGGAGAAGGTGTGGACCATGAAGGATGAGTAAGAGGACACCAAGAGGGAATGGATACATTCTGGTTAGGGTTGTAATATGAATAAGACACCCCTCGCATGCCTTGCTGGTATGGTCGAAGTCCTTGAGGCCTCCTTTGGTTGATATAGCAGAGTTGTTAAGTCACACCTTTAGTTCCTTGATACATAGCTTTCATTCCAAGAAAAAAAAGAAACTTATCTATGGAGTGGTTCTCCTCACAGAATGAGAAGATCCCTATCAGATTCAATGGATATTCATTTCTAGGGTGCCTCCTAGTGCATCTAGGGCAAAAGATAGTTAAGGATCTTTCTTCTTCCTCCTACTTCCTCTTAGTATACATGGTGCCCATTTGTAGAGAGAGGATATGCAACATTTAACTCTTAAAGTGTTCTAACATGTTCCCAATTTCACTTTTGATGGATGTGTTGGAGGACGATGAATTGGCCAAAGCTTGACTAGCCCTACCCTTCTTTCTGGCTACCCTAGGATGATTTTTGAAAATTGTCTTGATATCATCATAGGATACCTGGTACATGTCCCCTCCTGACATCATGTTTATGGTTTCTAGAAGATCTTCCCTAATCCCTCTAAGAAGGACTAGCTTGAGTGATTTAGGATCGAGGGTGCATCTGGCCCTTTTGTAGCTAAGTTGGAATCTTTCTTCATAATCTTCCAAAGACTCATCATGTCCCAAGGTCATTCTAAAGATTTCCTCTTTGGTGTCTTTGGACCTACAATAATCCCTGTACTTATTGTTGAAGGCTTGTTGCATTTGAGCCCAAGTAGTGATGTTCTTCTCAGGTAAACCCATGAAATAGCACATGGCAACATCCTTAAGGGTGGATGGGAACAATTGCAACTTTTGGCCGTCAGAGGTATAATCATAAGTTCTGCATATGAAAATAAACTCAAATAAAAAGGTATCAAGGTCCTCTGAGGTTAATCCATGGAAGTGAGGAAGGACAGGGGGACTTATGTTTTTCATCCTGGCATCTCCATTAACTTCTCTAATGGGAAAAGCACCCTTAGTTCTATTTTCAACTCCATTTCCGTTTTCAATCCCATTCCTATTTTCAATCCCATTTCTATTTTCAGCCATGTTGTAGGTTGGTGGAATGGTTTCTTCTTCTTCTTCCCCAATATGCTCTTCAAAGATCTCTGGTTGTTTGCCTAATGGGTCCTCTAAATCACAACCACCAAAGAAGAGGGAAGGTTGGTTGTTAGATGGTGTGGGGGTATTTGGCAAAAGTTTTTCTAAGTTGTCTCTACTCTTACAAGGCATGACAGGCATTTTTTTTTTTTTTCACAAATACTTGCAGAATAGAAAGAAAGAAGAATTTGTAACTATTTTTTGAATGGAAATACTTGCAGAATGGAAAGAAAACAAAAATTAAAACTATTTTTTGAATGCAAAACAAAAGGAAAGTAGGAATTGCATCTATTTACTGAATGTTAAATTTAAAGAAAAGCATAAATCACATCTACCTAGACACCTCCTTGACAACGACACCAAAAAGTGATGAGCCCTAGTCTTACAGCAAGGATGCTGCAACTCCTAAGGTGAACAACTTTACTTTATCAACCCGAGGTTCATACAAACTTGGAGGTGACAGTGCTATATGCACAGCAGATGCAAACAATCTACTCTTTTCACTTCTCAACTAGGGTGACAAACCACTAGGGTTTTTCAAACCAGTCTTTTATTGACTAGAAGGATGTTGACTACTGGCAGTGAATGTAAAGCTATTTTCAATTCAAAAACTAAATGCTTGCCTTTGTTAAGGAAATGAAAGTGCTAAATAGAAAGTGCTATGAAAATGACATGAAATCACCTATCCAGGAATTAACACACATTACTTGCAGAAGATACCTAATTTAAGCTTGCATTCTATCATCTATTTATCTGGACTAAGTAGGCATGGAAATTATCCTAATATTGTTAAGACTGATATATGCATGCACTAGCTAAATATTGCATAAAAGAATCTTTTGGTTTTCAATTTAGACATCTAAATGTTATACTAATTAAACTAATCTTTTGCAGGGGAGGAACGTATGGGAAAATTGGTCAAAAATGGCATTAAGGGGTATGGAGGTCAAGTTAAAGGCCTACCCTAGTCTCTGGTCATTATTTCTACCCAAACAATGTAAAACAGGTTGCTACAGGGTTTCTTGTAGTTGCTACAGGATTTCCTGTAGTTACTACATGATATCTTGGTTTACTACAGGAAACTTAGCAGAAAGTTGTAGGAAGTTAGGGAAGGTGAAAGGAAGTGTTGGGAAGGTGGATGATGGTAGAATAAGGTATGGTAAAGGTGCACACTACCCAAGGATCAACCCAATTCATCAGGATGGTTGGATTTGCTCAAGGTGGTTGTCCACGGTGGGCTACAAAATAGAAATCCAAATTGATGGTTGGTAGGTTTGGGCGAGAGGTGGAGAAGACTTAAATGAGGATGGTGGAATTATTTCTCCCTACAAATCAAAAACTCCTACAACAACACACATTCATTTCTTGATTTATGCACAACTTTATGTAAATGTGGAAAAGATGAGTTGAATTTAAGAAAATTTATTTATTGATGGCTAGTGGGTCAACTCTATGGAATGGAATGCTTTCTAATATACAACAAACTTAAGAAACCAAAATGAAAATTGCAAGTGCTTATAAGGAATCATGAACAATGACCTACTCAATAAGAAACCCTAAGCTATGCAATAGCCATAAGATAACTTTGTTTTTGGGGCTGTGAGAGTGGGGTCTTCAAACCATGATCCCATGAGGGAGATGGGTATGAGGCCAATGTTACAATATTTTTAGAAGTATTTTCTTTCCATACTATAAGACAGGTCTACTTCTTCAACTAATGGAATCAAAACTAACCAGTCATTCAAAGACTTGAAAATTAAATAAAACATAAATAATTTTAACAGCTAATCTATGATTCTAATCTAAGGATACATGTAAAAAAGAAGAGGAAACTTTGTTTTTATTTTTGGGCTCTAACCCAAGAGCTTCATCCCTCTGATTCAACTAAGTGCTGGATCAAAGAAACCCTTTTCATTATCACCAAAATTTCAAAACTAACATGAGAATAACAATCGTAATATCTTAAGCTTGAAATTGCTTCTTGGATACAACAAAAAGTTGAATCCTAATGAGGCCCCAAGCCTTCTTATTTATACAACTGAAGCTACCAACAACTTCCTTAAAATTAGGGAGGCTTGGCTCCCAAACTCAAGATTAACTTGTCTTCAACTATCATTGGTTTGGCTGCCAATGAACTCAGTGGGCTTGGCTGCTTGTAACTCTGAGCTGATGAGATCTGGTGGAGGAATCTTCGAGTGATTGAGGAGATAAAGAGGGAGATCCAATCTCCTAAAATCCCTCTTGCTTGTCTACTTCGAGTTCGTGCACTTAACTTAGACCAAAACTGCTCCAAATCTTGTAATTAATGGACATTAGGCCACATGACATAATGTTGATAGTGCTAGACCCGCCAACATTCAGGGGATCACCCCAGTATGAAGTCCCAACTAGACCTCACATCGTTTGGTGTGGGAGTCCCATCCAGTATGATGGCCCAGTTACCGTTTTCTTAAGGATTTGCCTCAACTCTTGCTTGTCAGAATAGGAGAGTGGTTCGCGAGCCTGGTGAGTGTAAGTGTACTTTTGTCAATGGTTCTTTCACTGTGAGGGGAAATGGTGAAGGTGAGTTCCAGGTTGAAAGGGATTAGTCCCAACTCATCTACGAACACACAACACAAAGGATATACACAGCTTCCAGCGAAGTAGTCCACTCAGATGTGACAGTCACAACATACAAGGTAAGATAACATGTACAACACTCACAGATCAGTCCGAGATTAGTGCAATAGTTTTTACAGCAAGGTTCATGTGAAAGGTCTGTCTGATGTCCAGTAGAGCAATCGACACAGATGGGACAACATTTACAGCATATACAACACATTTCCATTAATAGATTATGCATTACAACAAATGAATCAATTCAGATGTAGAACATGTGGTTAAAGCAACATGCATTACAAGTGTTAAAGATCAGTCTTGCAACAAATACAATACATGTGTGAAAACGTGTTAGCCTGTTAACAGGCTTCTGAATTAAGAGAAAGTTCTAAGACACATCGTTACACCATACATCACTAACTCCGTCAGCGGGGCGTTGGAGCCACTACTTACTCCTCAAATAAAAGATTACAGACTCTCTTGTCTATGTGGGAGGAGCTGAGATGAAAACTCCTTTCATGTACAAATGCGGGGGGTATTTATAGCCAAGGGTGAAACTGACCCTTGCTGTTCGATTACCCTCATGACCGTTCAACTTCCATGACTCTCCGACTTACATTAATCTATGTTCAACAAGCAGGTCTATTAGAATTCCACGTTACATCACATTGATTGAAAACAAGCCCATAGTGGAGATGTGGGCAACATGACTCATAACTTGACTCGACATGACTTGACAAGACAATGCTGGTAAGTTTGTGCTGCTATTGGAGTGCATGTTGAGCTACAGTGATGCTAAGTGATGGATGTCTTCATGGTGTATTATAGCTTCACTTCTGCAGGCGAAGTGCGCAAAGTCTTCGATGGTCCTTGGTTCGCTTGATGAAGCTCTAGCATGTTGTTCCTTACTTTCATGTTGGAAGGCTTGATAGGCTCACTTGTTCGCAAAGGTGCATGTTCGTCATGTTTGTCTGCTTCACATGCTTCATTTGTTTGTCCGTTGGTGAACCTTTCCATCTGCATGTGCTCCCTTCATTCATCCCGTTCATCATCTTGACATGTTTGTGGGTGTACATGTACCTGCAATCACTCATGACGAGACGACATCAAATCCAAAACCTCCCAGTCTACCATGACACATGATCATTCGTATGCGGGTGACCAGGAGAGGCAGTAGGGTTGTGATGACGGATGACGGATCTACACAACTGCTGATGAAAACTATGCAAGAGTCACTGAGAGATGGAAACAGACAATCTGAGTTGACAGTGACTGACTGCAAGGTCTAGCTTAGTTGGGAGGAAAAATTGCACAAATTTTGGGAGGAACAACCCGAGTTGCTAGAAGGCAAGGCAGGCATGCTATGCACATTTTTCGGAATGAACAGCTGCACGGGCTAGACAGACAAATTTACGCAATTTTCCAAAGGAACAGGTCGGGCTACATGAGGGGTCAGTAGGCAGGGATTGTGCAATTTTTTTGAGGAACTGCCCAGGAGACCGACAACCAAATCTGTGCAATTCCCAGAGGGAACTGCTAGTTGGTTGTTGGGTCACTGGTAGCCAGATCTGCGCAATTCCCAGAGGGAACTTCCAGTTGGATGCTAGCGTCACTAGCAGCCAGATCTGCGCAATTCCTAGAGGGAACTTTCAGTTGGCTACTGGAGTCACTCGCAGCCAGATCTACGCAATTCCCATAGGGAACCGCCAGTTGGTTGCTCAGTCACTTGCAGCAAAAACTACGCAATTCCTAGAGGGAACACGTACCCTGCTGTTGGGAGTTGCTGGCTAGATAAACTACATTAAGGCCGGGAGGCCAACCTACTGATCATCTCTGCGCAATTTCTGAGCTGAGCTGGCTGATGGGAAGCGAGAGGCCTACTCATGAGCACTTCACGATTTCTGAGAGGAACTGTCGGTCGACTGTCCAGGTGGCCAGCATGAGTGCTAATTAAAATGTTTGCAGGCAGCACAGCTTGAAAGAACTAGCTTGGTGCTTCTATGTTGTTCTAGTTGACATTCGATCAAGTCGAACAGGGTGATGGTCCAGTTGTTAGTGAAGAGTCTAGTCATCAGAACTTTAGCAAAAATGACTAAGTGTGTGAATAGTCAAAAGATGCATAGGTGATGATACAGACACACACTCGCATGAATTGATGACGAAATGACCAAACCATTTGGATACACATGATAAACATGACAAACCGATGGTGCAAGCGACAACTATGACACTCGTGATTGATCGTTCATGATCGAGATGATGCTTGTGTGAAAACGAATGTGACTCCGTGTGTGTGTGCGATAGATGCTTTCACGATGAACACATCAAACACATACGAAGCAAAGACCTTGAGCATAACCAAAAAATGGTCGCAAACATGACTTAGACATCAACATGTAGAGACTTGAGTGCAATAAACAAGAAAGGCAAATGTAAAGACTCACACGAGCTCACGAAGTGAACCTGAGTGTGTGTAGTCATCAAGTGAAACTCTCCAAGGGAGGCTCCGAAGTTGGTGCAGGCCAAAATTTTAGAGGGTGGTTGTAGCCGCTAAAACACTTTGCGAC
Organism: Pinus taeda; assembly: GCA_000404065.3. NCBI lineage: Eukaryota > Viridiplantae > Streptophyta > Pinopsida > Pinales > Pinaceae > Pinus > Pinus taeda. Next base: position 17,593 of record APFE031512260.1, on the reverse strand, counting down.
ACACTGGTAAAACTACAGCTTCTATTTTTCGGTTCGTCGATAGCACAGGGCTTTGGTCTTTCAGGAAGTATTGAATTGTTATGCAAGTTACTTCAGTTTCTCCATTTACCCCATGGACATACATGGTTCACTCTTTTCCAACTCAATCAAACACAATCAAAATTTCAGCTTAGATCTCAGAGTTTTGAGTCTAGGAAGGGTAGTTTAGTTCTCGAGTTGAAGATTCTCAAAGTATAAGTTTTCATCTCTGATGTTGCTCTGCTGCTAACAGGCCTGGACAGTACCCCAGCGAAGTCATGCAGGAACACACACAATGCTCCACTGCCAACAAGCCTAGTCAATACCCCAGTGGAATTGCATGCTTCACCTCTCTGCACAGGAAGCCTTTCTCTTCTTTTACCTTTGTATTTTTAAGAGAACTGTGCATAGGCACTTATTTATTTTTTGGGGTAGAAGAGGGATCCCGAATTATTGAGAGCAAAAGAGGTTTCTCCTTCAGAGAAGCATGTAAGACCTCCAACATAGGTTTGCTCATTTAGATTTTCCCCTTCTCCATTTCTACTAATTGGATTAGCTTCAACACACAAAGTAGAAGGCTAAGCACAGGCATGGGGCTTCCCAATGTGGACATAGTTTCACGGTTGGACCAAAGCTTCCCTTACAGATGATTCGTATTTTCCATTCGGACTTCATCGGTCAAAGGTTGTAACCAAGCACAGAGAAAATGGACACAAGACTGGCCAAGTGTTGTAGTATCACAAGTCTCTTCAAATTCCAGCCACGTACTCTATTCAAAATCCAAAATGTAGTAGTTGGTAGGACTTATTTCCGGAAACAAAAATAGTGATATATCAAACAAATAAATGTACGTGAACAAAAATAGTAATCAAAATAAAACAAAGAAAAAGAAAAGATAATAAGCAAAACAAATCAAACGAAACAACAAGCAGCAAGAAGACTATGTACATGGCACGGGTGCGACCTGGCCTATTGGAAATAATGCTTGAGATCTTGGCCATTGATGGGAAGGTTTTCAATCCTCCCGTTAGGTGATCACAAATGATATGTGTATGGTTCCAGCTTCTCATGAACTGTGTATGAGCCAATCCACAAGGACTGGAACTTCATATGTTTGCCTTTGTCTTCATGGGGTTTATCCCATTCCAAAACTAAGCCATCCACATCAAAGCTAGCTTTCCCTGAAGACTTCTTATCAAACCACCTCTTGATACAGTTATGGTGGAGTGTGAATTTTTATTTTGCTTTCATCCTTTCTTCCTTGACCTTATGGAGAGCATCCATCCTACGCCAAACTAGTTGGCAAGGCTTAACTTGGGATTCCTGGGAAAGCTGAAGAGTAGGCAAGCAGAAATTTGGTCGGAGGATGGCTTCTTTACCGTAGACCAGGAAGTATGGTGAGGTGTTCAGAGAGGGCTTAGGTGTTACATGGTCATCCCATAGTGCATTCGTCAAGGTGGTATGCCAGTTACATTGTTCAGGGAAAATGGTATTCTTGATTATACAGATGATGGTCTTATTTGTAGACTCTGCTAGACCGTTTCCTTGTGGATAGTAATTCGATGAATGCTTTAACACAATACCATTTTGTAATGCAAATTCATAGAGTTTCAAAGAAGAAAAATAAGTTACATTATCACAAATAAGCGATACCGAAACACCGAAGCGTGAGATGATATTCCGTTCGAGGAAGCTGATGACCTCTTGGTTGTTCACTTATTTGAGTGAAACTACCTCTGTCCACCACGTAAAGTAGTCAGTTGATGTTAGGATATAGCGATGTTTCTTCGACGAATGAGGGAAAATTTCCCCAATAATGTCTATGCCCCACTATTGGAATGGTTCAGTCACTGCAACAGGGTGTAGCGGGGCTGTTGATCTTCGTGTTCTTCCGGTGCACCATTGATAGACCAAGCATTTGCAAGCATAGGCATGTACATCCTTGAATAATGTAGGCCATTAAAAACTGGCTCACATAACCTTGAGTGCCGTGGTATTCCCCACAAAGTGACCCCTGGTGGGTCTGTCATCCAGATCTTGAAGTACCTTCTCTAATTCCTGTGTCTTCAGGCACCTGAGAAAAACTCCATTACTATGCTTTCTGTAAAGCACTCCGTACACCGACTGGTATGCTTTCTGTAAGGCATTCAAGCATAATGCCCTCTTTTGTCTAATGGAAAAGTGATAGGGTATGGTGCCATGCTCAAGGTATCGACATATATCTGCATACCAAGAGGTTCTGTTTTTCGTGGGGTATGCTCACCTTATTTCATACATTTCAATCCCCTGCTCCCAACCGACGAGCTCTTCTTCGCTCTCCCTGGCGTGTACTGCTTTAGCTACAAGTCTGCAGAGCCCATGTCCTTTAATCATGTGTACTGACTTGATTTCAAGATCATATTCTTGCAAACCTGTCATCCAGTTCACACGTCATTCTCCTAGCTCTTGTTGTACCAGCAATGTACGCACTGCTGGGTGGGGAACGAAGACAATGCAGTGGTTTTTCAGCAAGTAGGGCCTGAAGTGCTTCACCGCCTTGTAAACTGCATAAGCTTGTTTTTCAATGGTGGGGTAGTTAAGTTTCGATCCCTGCATGCTTGCACTCATGAAAGATATGGGACATTCATCATTAGCTTCATCTTTCTAAGTGAGTACTGCAATTAGCGAGTTATCGAAAGCGAAGGTGTATAGCAGGAAATCCTTTTTGAAATTTAGGTTGTAAAGTGCGGGTGCTTCGGTAATGGCTTACTTAATCTGGGCGAATGCATGATTTTATTTCTTGCCCTAGGTGTACACTACATCTTTCTTGATCATGTCCTGGATGGGCTTAACTATTTGTGCATAATCCAAGATGAATTTTCGAAGGAAGTTTATCTTGCCCAAGAAGGACTGCATGGCTTTCTTGTTGACCAGGTGAGGAATGTGTGTGATAGCTTGGACCCGGTCTAGATCCACATTGATACCGCTCTTGGAAACAATGTGTTCGAGGAGGTTCCCCTCTGACACAGTAAATACCCTCTTTTTGGGGTTCAAGGAAATCACGTATCTTTGGCATCACTCAAATTTTTTCTCAAGATGGCATATTTGGTCTTCTCGTCTTCTGGAGAACATAGTCACATCATCGAGGTATACCACCATGATTTTCCCAATGATTCCATGAAAGGCGATGTCCATAGTGCGCTGAAATGTGGTACCTGTGTTTACAAGCCCAAAAGGTATCCGTCTATAAGCGAGCATACCCCACTTGGTACGGAAAGTATTTTTGAGCCTGTCAAGTTCTGCTACCAGAACCTGATTGTATCCTGAAAAACCGTCAAGGAGAGAGAAACATATGTGTCCCAGACACGAGGTAGTTATCTTTGTCCAAGGCACGGTTAATGTTCCAGAATTTGACACACAAGCAAATTTCCCTGGACTTCTTTCGTACAGGCACAAGGTTGGAGACCCAAGTGGAATGACAAACTTTTTATATGATCCGTGCATCCAACAATTTAGTAAGCTCTTTCTATATGAGGGGTTCAAGCGACGGATGTACTTTTCTCAGCTTTCGTTGATATGGATTGACCCCTTCTTTAATTGGGATGATATGTTGGATGATCCATGTGTCATAAGTTTTCAAATGATCATACGTCCATGCGAACACATCTCGGTGCTATTTGAACAACAGGATGAAGGCTTGGCGTTCAAGCTGTGTACAACATGTACCAAGGTTGACAAATTTCATATCTTTTTTTGTTCCCAGGTTTATCAGTTCGTGCCTCATGGTGGAACTATGGGTCTTGCTGTTCCTTGGCCCTTTGAACCGCTCTTGCCATTCATATATCTTTTCTAGTGATACCACACCTTTTGTGATAATGTGGCCTTTCATGTCATCAGCTCCTACTTGCAGAGAGCGCTCGTGCTTGTTGTCGTTTATTGTTGCATCTTTGAAAATGTCACTGTTGGCCATAAAATTTAGTATCTGTTGATCATCATTAAACACGCATAAGTTAGTTATGTTATTGGGGATAGATGGCTTGTACATAATTTCAATAGTAAATCTATCCTTAATCGGTGACATTCTTGAGGCTGCATTTGCTAATGCATTGGCAGCTGCATTACGTGTATGTGGCACAAAAATGATATTAAACGCTTGGAAGTTTGAGATTAGTCGTCGTACCTCTTCTTGGTAGTTTTTTAGATGTGGCGATAAATAGTGAATGGTGTCACATACTTGCCATACCACTATCTCTGAATCACCTACCACTTTAAGCATCACCACATGGAGGCTGATGGTTTTTTGCAAGCCCAATAGGAGTGCTTCATATTCTGCTACATTGTTAATGCACTCAAACTCCAAGCGGCTTGACACCAGATGCTTCTTGTTGCAAGGGTAGATCAGAACACACCCGTCTCCTGAGCCATCCTGTGTCTTTGATTCGTCAAAGTACAAAGTCCACAACTCATTTATACACGAACCGCTTGATGTGCTAGTACTGCTGCTACTGTTGTCACTGCTACTGCTGCTACTATTAGTACAATGTGTTGTACAAGCTTCATTACCATCAGTTGGGCAAGGAAGGAGTCCCAACTATGTGTCTTGTGGGGTTGGAGCTCGCCGTGTAGGATAACACCCAGCATTGTTTCAAGGAGGCAGTTGCCGAAAATGAGTTCTGCGAGAGACAATAGTTCATTCTCACCATTGATGGGAGTGACATTATGCTTCATGTACCTCTTGGATTCTACTAGGATTTGGTTGCACTTGCCCTTGTATGGAAGCCACATTTGGGACCAGTCTGTAGAAAATATCCATCCAACTTGTTGGACCAGTCCCTACTAAGTAATAGACCATATGCTTCTGGAATGTCCACGAACACTATATTGATGCATTGGTGGACTCGACAGTCATGGGATAATCGGATGATCATGTCTCGTAGTTCACAAATGGTTGGTATGGATGTTCTATCAAGTTGGATGATTCTTGCGGATGTTTCGCTCCATTGTGCATTGATCCTCTTAGCAATGGAAAGAGACATCACATCATTTGGTGTGGGAGTCCCATTTGGTATGATGGCCTAGTTTCCATTGTCTTAAGGATTTGCCTCAACTCTTGCTTGTCAGCACAGGAGAGTGGCTCACTTTGTCTTCAAGAAGTGAGGTTCGCGTGCCTGCTGAGTGTAAGTGTACTTGTGTCAATGGTTATTTCACTGTGAGGGGAAAAGGTGAAGGTGAGTTCCAAGTTGAAAGGGATCAGTCCCAACTCGGCTAGGAAAACACAACACAAAGGACATATACAACTTCCGGCGAAGCAGTCCACTCAGATGCAGCAGTCACAACATACAAGGTTCATGTGAAAGGTTTGTCTGATGTCTGACATAGCAGTCGACACGACCAGGACAAAATTAACATCATTTACAACACATTTCCATTAATAGATTATGAATTACAACAAATGAATCAATTCAGATGTAGAACACGTGGTTAAAGCAACATGCATTACAAGTGTTAAAGATCAGTCTTACAACAAATACAATACATGTGTGAAAACATGCTAGCCTATTGACAAGCTTCTGAATTAAGCGAAAGTTCCAAGACACATTGTTACACCATACATCACTAACCCTGTCAACAAGGCATTGGAGCCACTACTTACTCCTCAAAGAAAATATTACAGACTTCCTTGGCTAGTGGGAGGAGATGAGGTGAAAATTCCTTTCATGTACAAATGAGGGGGGTATTTATAGCCAAGGGTGAAACTGACCCTTGTGGCTGTTCGACTACCCTCATGACCATTCAATTTCCATGACTCTCCGACTTACATGACTATGTTAAACAAGTGGGTCTCTTGGACTTCCATGTTACATCACATTGACTGAAAACAAGCCCATAGTGGATATGTGGGCAACATGACTCATGACATGACAAGACAATGCTAGTACATTCGTGTTGCTGCTGAAGTGCATGTCAAGCTACAATGCTGCTAAGTGATGGATGTCTTCATGGTGTATCATAGCTTCACCTCTACATGGCGAAGTGCGTGGAGTCTTTGATGGTTCTTTGTTCGCTTGATGAAGCTCTATCATGTTGTTCCTTGATTTCATGTTGGAAGGCTTGACATGCTCACTTGTTCGCGAAGGTGCATGTTCGTCGCATTTGTATGCTTCACATGCTTTGTTCGTACATCCGTTAGTTAACCTATCCATCTGCATGTGCTTCCTTCGTCCATCCCGTTTGTTGTCTTGACATGTTTGTGGGTGTACCTGTACTTGCAATCACTCATGATGAGACGACATCAAATCCAAAACCTCGTAGTTTACCATGACACACGATCATTCAAATGCGGGCGACTAGGAGAGGTAGTAGGGTTGTGATGCGGGATGATGGCTCCAGGAAACTGCTGATAAAAATTGCACAAGAGTCACTGAGAGATGGAGACAGGCGATTTGAGTCGACAGTGACTGACTGCAAGTTCTAGCTCAGCTAGGAGGCAAAATTGGGCAAATTTTGGGAGGAAAAGTTCGGGTTGCTGGAAGGCAAGGCAGGCATGCTCTGCGCATTTTCTGGAATGAACAGTCAGTAGGGGCTAGACAACCAATTTTGTGCAATTTTCTAGAGGAATGGGTCGGGCTTCATGAGGGGTCTGCATTTAGGGATTGCGCAATTTTTCCAGGGAACTGCCCGGGAGACTGGCAGCCAAATCTGTGCAATTCCCAGAGGGAACTGCCAGTTGGCTGCTGGGGTCACTAGAAGCCAAATCTACGTAATTCCTAGAGGGAACTGCCATTTGGCTGCTGGGGTCACTGGCAGCCAGATCTGCGCAGTTCCTAGAGGGAGCCGCTAGTTGGCTACTCAGTCACTGACAGTAGAAACTACACAATTCTTGGAGAGAACAAACAGTCTGTTGTTGGGAGCTGCTGGCTGGGAAAATTGCATTAAGGCCAAGAGACCGGCCTGCTGATCATCTCTGCGCAATTTCTGAGCTGAGCTGATTGATGGGTAGCAGGAGGCCTGCTCATGAGAACTACGCAATTTCTGAGATGAACAACCAGTCGATTGTCTAGGTGGCCAGCATGAGTGCTGATTAAATTGCTTGCGGGCATCACAACTTGAACGAACTAGCTTGGTGTTTCTGTGCTGTTCTGGTTGACATTCGATCAAGTTAAATAGGGTGATGGTCTGACTATCAGTGAAGAGTCTAGGTCAGTGAAGAGTCTGGGCATCAGAACTTCAACAAAAATGACTAAGTGTTTTAACAGTCGAAAGATGTATAGGTGATGATATGGACACACACTCGCACGACTTGACAACGAAACGACGAAACCTTCCGGATACACATGATAAACATGATTAACTGATGGTGCAAGTGACAAGCACGACACTCGTGATTGATTGTTCATGATCAAGATGATGCCTGTGTGACAATGAATGTGACTCTGTGTGTGAGTGCGACAGACGTTTTCATGGCGAACATATCAAACACATACGAAGCAAAGACCTTGAGCATAACCAGAAAATGGTCGCAAGCATGACATAGACATCAACATGCAGAGATTTGAGTGCAATAAACAAGCAAGGTGAATGTAAATACTCACACGAGCTCACAAAGTGAACCCGAGTGTGTGCAGTCATCAAGTGAAACTCTCCAAGGGAGGCTCCGAAATTGGTGCAGGCCAAAATTTTGGAGGGTGGTTGTAGCCGCTACAACACATAACATCTCACCTTTAAGCAAAATATAATAAAATATGTAAATAAATGTGAGAAAAGTTGATTTTAATAAGATGGAGAGTGGCATTAAGGCCCATATAATTTACCTATTGATGAGCTTCATCAATATGGTTGCGCATAGGACCAAGTTATAAGCTTTTATTATTGGGTCGTGGGCTAAAGGCGCACCCATTTTCCACTACGTCTGGGTCACATGGACACACATGTCGCCCGGGGTCGATCCCCTAAGGGCTAGCCACCTCTACACCCGCACTCTTGGTTGTGTGAAGGGTCATGTGACATGGGGTTGGCTCTTAGGGTTGGCCCCTTTCATAATCTCTACCTACAGTTCTCTATTGAGCTATGGCGCATAGTTTTATGGTTGGGCTAGACGATGGGGCTGGGGCTAAGCCATGGCCGTTGGTCCCACCCCTTGGTTTCGAGGGCATAGGAACTGGGGTTGGGGCTTAGCCCTAGCCCCAACCGCCAACAGTAAATACATTGGAATTTAAATACAATCCACAACATTATATGGTTAAGTAACATTGCATGGCGTGTTGGTAAAGTGGTTTGGTGCTTGATGCTTGGTTGAGAGATCGATCCCGGTGGGTTGATGGCCTCCATACAAAATTTTAGACCACTCTTAGCAGGCCACATCGCTGCCTCTGGTTGGCCCACATGGCCCTCCCCCATTGGTCCTCCAATTGCATAGTCAGCGACCCATAAATTAATGAAAAAATTAAATCCTCAACCAATGAAATTCCAACATTCACGAAATAATCATAAGGAGACACTTGTCAAACTGTCATTGGCCCATCAACATATAGTCACCCTACCTAGTTAGTATACAAACTGCTAACTGGGTGTACTTGCAACTTCAACTTTTAAAATTTTATTTGTTTGGCAATTCGGTCAGAACACAATATCGGGAGGATACAATATCAATGTTGAGTAAAACGAGTTGTGTTGGATTCAAATCGTCGAGATCTATGCATTCATTTAGGTTTCAAGCTCTATCGCACACTTTTAATTTTGAGCACTAATTTGATCCCTTAGATCATGGAGGTATAAGGTGTATTTTTGCCATGTGTTCATTTGATTCTGCTGAGATTATGGCTTGAATATGAAGTCCATGTATGCCACCTTGTGAAAGGATCATCGTCTGCCACTTTATGTGAGATATTTTCCCTTTTTCATGTTGAAGGAGAACATCTTGTGAATGAGAGTTCTTTATAGGAGAACATCTCTTGGGAGAGACATTCCACTCTAGATAAGGAGTTCATCCTTGTATTGACATAGATTGCATATGTACTCATTTTCTTACATAGACTATTGAAGTGACCTCCCCACTCTTGACCCAGGGCTTGGAGATGTGCTCCACATTGAACGAAATAATTTGAATTATGCTACATTGTTTAATAATTGGTTTCGCAGTTTCAATTTACAAAACAAAATAAATAAATATTAAAAATAAATAAAAATTAATAAAATAATATAGCCACACTCTGGCAAATTATAACCATTCTACTAATAAGAAAAATCATAATGGAGAGGTAGCAGCAAATTGGATTGCTTCCTTTTACCACGACAAATGACTCCTAAATCCACCTTTAACCACCTTATTTCCAAGATAAAGATGTAGTTGTATTTGTCCCCTTTAATAGATAGGTGCTCCCTTTCTGCGATATTCTGGTGCAACGTAATGAATAGATCCAGTCATAAGATTTGAGGTGCCTCTCGGAGCTTTTGTTGAATCGTCGTGTACTACTACAGGTATCATCAATAGTGAAGTTCTGAAATCTCCAACATGGGTAGTCATGGTTGCATTCAAAATAACAACATTTGAATGCCCCTTTGATTTGATGTGCTGTCCGATTTCACAAAATTTCTTACCCTGCTACCTCAAGCTTTCCATCTAGAATCTCCCTGCCTGTGATTTATTTCCGAAAACGTACAACAATACTACAAATGGAACGACATATCCAAGAACAATAGTTATTATGCACAGAGTTATCCCAAGAAACTTTTCACAGAAACGTGAGAGAATAAACCAAAAACTTTTCACAAATCTCACTTAAAAATATCTATCCAATTCTTGCGGTCAACTGAGCAACGAGACAACAGGAGGAATAAACAAACGGTTAACCTTAAGCGGACCCACCTCACTGACAACTGCCTTTTCAGTGTCAAGTAGAAAGTTTTGAATGATCGTTAATGTTCTGCAAGATCTATCGCGGCGGTTCATCAACAGATTTTCTCAAGCGTGTGTGCACATACACAGCTGGGTACAGGTAATATTCAACGGCAATTCCTATTTCCACTTCCATAGTAAAGTTAATGCTATGGAGGGTACCTCTGTCAGAGAGCCCGGCGACGGGGCAGAGCATCATCGACCATACATCATTGGACCATGCATATCCCTCTCCGGCTGCCCATCGAAACCCCCGGCGACCCTGCCCGCGACCCTACCCGCAGCCTCCCTCCGGTTTGAGGACTTAATAATTTTCACCGTACTCATTTAATAGCAGACGAATTTGAATTTGAATTTTGAGTTCGAATTTAAAATACCGCCCAAACAAAATTCAAATTTCTATAACCATAAACAGAAAGAGGCGGTCGCGTGCAACACGGTGATTTTTCAACCTCGTCCGGTATAGTCGGTATGGGAAGAGGGCCACTCTCTCTGGTTTCCCAGATTGGATCCTCCTTTGGCAACATCTCCTATTGTTTAGGATCAATGTATAATGCCTCAGAAGTCACCCCTTTATTCTTGGGTAAGGCTCCTACCTTCGGAGCTGCTTATAGTGTCACCCCTCTCATTCAAAACCATTTGCATCAAACTTTCTACTATCTGGGCCTCGATGGAATTAGTGGCCGGTAAACCAGTCCCTATTCCGAAGGATACATTCGAAATTCTAGCCCATGGAAGCGGTGGCCTTATCATTGATTCTGGAACTACTGTAACTATTTTGGAGGAAGCTGGTTACAGGCCTTTTCTGGATGCCGTCAGCGCAAGCATTACAGCACAGCCACTACTTAATTCATCTGCTACTGTGGGTTTGGATCTCTGTTACATTTTTACGCCTGGTCTCTTATTTCCAAATATTACTTTTCACTTTGCGGGAGGTGCAGATTATGTTCTGCCACCAGAGAACTCCTTCATTTCAGATCAGCAAGATACTGGTGGGTTGGTTTGCCTTGCGTTTACTACTTTCAAAAAAGCTCCATTTTCGGTATTCGGAAACTTTCAGCAGCAAAGTTTTCACATCGTGTACGATGTCGGAAAGAATGAGCTCTCTTTTTCTCTGGCCAACTGTGATGCTATGTGATACCAGTAGCGACTACCTTACAGATTTTCAGTAGTAGCGACTGCCTCAGATTTTCAGTAGTCACAGCTTTTTCAGTAGGGTAATTATAGTATAGTCTAGCAGCATATATAGTCACGCTTCTCATCGTTCGTATGTTATAGTGCTTGTAATAAGTTTTAAACACAGTATTGCTTTGGTGCACTATCCCCATGGTTGTATTAAAACGACAAACCTCGTCTTTTAATTAAAAAGGCAAATGGATCGATGATTTCAGTTACTTATGTTTTTATGTGCGTCGAGTGAGTCTTCCAGTATCATCTTTATTTTTCTCTGTTTATTTTTATTTAATCAAAATATGCAAATTTAATGATTTATGGCCCAAATTTGAGGGAATGGCTTTTTTTGTTTCAATCCATTTTTTTTGTAAATGGCCGAAGTACTGTAAGGCTATCTCCGCTCTATGTATTTGTTTGTTGCAATATTTGACCTTACGCTATTATTCCTAATACCATTTTAGGTTGAGTTTTTTAATTTTCTTTTCGTCTTTGATATTTAATAGTTTTTAAAATATTATTAATATTTTTTTTAATTATAGCAAAAATATCCCAATCAAAATAAATTTGGGATTTTTACATACTATGAGATACAATGTGATTAAATCAAAGAATTTTTTGATGGTAGATGATTAGAAAACTGTATGTTCATGTTAACCATGTATTTTTGGGTACTTATCTTCAAGAAAGGAAAAGCATATAAATTACATTACATTGTTTTCTATAAGGTGTTCTATTGTTTTAGAGGATGTAGAAAATTACAAAGATGTCAATAACAATTTTATATATGGAAATAATTATTTTTACAATTTTATAGATGGAAATAATTATTTTTCCAAAGCCTTTGAAATGGTAGTAACAAATGAAGTCTTATTTATGGCCACAAAGATAATCGATAAGGAATTAGTACATCATTTGAATCCCAACCTTCCTTGTTTTGATTTATCTTTAGTCACCATCTAACCTTTGTTAACAGTGTGTCAAGAGATTAAAAAGAATAAAGGAAAGAAACGTAGTGAAATGTACATTAAAGGAAAGAAACATAGTCAAATGTACATTAATTTACAATATTGTAGATACACCTTTGATGTAAGGAAGATCATTTTAAAAAACTACATTTTTCTCTATGGAGAAAAGAAATTAATATGCTACTAAGCATTTGTTTAATTTTATAATGTACTTGTTATGACTTAAAAATATCTTACTTAAATGCACTAGTCAGAGCCATAAAATATAAAAAATTCAACCAAAGAAATGGTTCCTAAGTATAATAATCAACTTCCCAATTGCAGTTGATTAACTGCCAAAAAACATGATTTAATTAATCTACACAAAGTCATTCTCTCATACTTTCATATATCTTCATGGCCGGTTATTCAATAGCCACACAAATCCATAGAAAGTGACACTCCAAGGATCAACAACATAAGAAATCATGCATACTTGGTGTCAGTGCGCAAGTACAAGGTTCGATCGGCTTGTCCCAGTCTATACATATTTCAACGGAGTACAAGAGACCCAAAAATACCTCTCATGTCGCCCCTTAAGCATTGGAAGTCCATACTAAGCCCAAAGTTATTAATGGACTTAGATAGATACAAATACTTACTTGGCCTATAAAAAACACTGCCATCATAACTAATTCAATAAGAGAAGATTAGTGTAGCGATATCTTCGCAAAATTACCTTCTAATTTCTAGCATTTCTTTGTGTACTTAGAGATCCACCGTTAGAGAGTTTTTAGGAGCTTCTTTAGGACATAGTATACTTGCAAAGAGGGAGAAGAAGGATTGTCCTTTAGGAGAGCCATAAGGGTCCATTACCCACAAACCTCCTTTAGTAGAGAACAAACCTATGTAGAAATGGATTCTGGGACACTATTCTCCAAAAGCCATCAAGCATACTGGCATCTCCACTTTTCTTTTTACCTTGACCTTTGTTGTTTGTAAGTGTTCTTTCTCTTTCAATTACATTTGTGACTTCCTATTTCATATTCTTTAATCATTTAACTCCTTTATTTCATCCTCTAGTTGGCAAAATTCAACCCTTTTTTATTTTGAGGATGACCCCTAAAACTATCAAAAAAAATAGATGCATGGGTTCTACAAACATTTTTGCAGCCTTGTTGGAACGACACAATCACCAATATTAGGTACACTAAAATTCACATAATTCATTCACATTGTAAATTTTCTCTCATTCTTGAGTTGTATGGAAGTCATTGGTACTCTACCCCCATTCGACAATGAAGATTGTAAGTCGAATAACCTTATTAGCTTTATTATACTAATTTATTTAAAGTTATATTATTTATATAATTAAAAACATATTAAAATATTTAAATAAAATCATGAATTATATTATAGTTTATCATTAAATAATTTAACATAATTTGATTTTAATTTTAATTTTAATTTTTTTTTTAATTATTCATGTAATAAAGTATTTTTATCTCAGGGCGAAAATATTCTTTTAGATTTTTAAGATTTAAATGTAAAAATATTGAATAATACATTTCAAAGCCATTACAATAATATAGTTGATTTATTATCTTATTTATACAAATACATAATGGCTAAGGCTATTAAACAGTTTAAATGAGCTCATATTCCATCATTGTTACCTTTTCTTTATTATGAAAACTAATTCGATCCATGGAAATGAACCTACTTCTTAATCAAATTGGAGTTGGGATATTTGGTCAATAAAGAAGTGGATTTTAAGTCTATTGTTGAAAAAGTCAATAGGATTTCATTTTTGGGAAAGAATCGGATTGAATTCTTTTCATTTCATTCATTTTCAATTTAATATTGAAAAAGTTTTCAATGTTTTAACCTTCTTGAAGGGAATACTTAGGGTAAATTTGTTTTATTTATTCTATCTATTTCTAGCAATTTAATACAACTATTTGTGCAATATTTTATGATTTGGAAGAAATTGCCTCTTGCACAAATATTGGATGAATTTGTTATAAGACACCCCATTGGCATGGGATTTTGCATTGATTCGAGTAATCCACAAATGATGAAGATTTCTCGTGTTTACCTCTATCTTGGTGGTGGAAACCAAGGCTCAAGGTTTTTGTTGATTAAAGTAGCTCAAAAAAGTTTTGAATGCCCCCCTAAGAGCCTCATACAAATGAAAGAATCACTTTCTAATGTTTTTGAGCTATATATCCATGTTTCACTTTGGTTTTTGAAGTTCACTCTCATGAATGGTTGGTATTTTTCTCGGTTAGTCATTTTTTTGGTCCATTGAGAATGACATTGATAACTAAAAAAAGAAAAGTTTAGATGGCTTTTTCTACTACAACCTTCCCAACCATAATTTGCTTTGGATAGGTATCTTCTAGGTAGGCAAGGGTTTAAATCTATTCTAGTTCTATTATCAATTATGGGTTTAAATCTTAGAGAGATTTTGGACAATGCTCGATATATTAAAATATTTTTCCTTTTTTTGAAAAGGGGAGGTGGGAGTGGGAGTGGGAGGAATATCTTGGGTTGAAGGAAAAAACTATTTCAGAGTTCTATAAAATACTTTATTGTGTAAGTGGCAATTTGGTATTTTTTAGGTCTCTATTTAAATAATTGTAGTTTTTTGTTTTTGTTTTTTTGTTATTATACAAAGATGTGAATTGGGAAAGACTGGTCAACAAAATCTAAACAAAAACTAAACCTTGATATATTTGGGAATACAATTTTTTTCATTACCACAAGATTTATTGGTTGTTGTGGTTCACCTTTGTTGAAATTTGGTAGCTTAGGGAGAAATTCCCTCCATTGGGAAGGCTTACTCATTCGAAGAAGACTCTACTAGCCCTTGGAAGAATTTAACTTGGTCAAGGAAAGATATTATTTTTCATGTGGAACCCACATCTTCACAAAAGTACAAGTCGAATTGGGCAAGGAAATTCAACCTCCAAAGACATATAAATAGACCACACTTGACATCATTTGGAGGCATCTCATCACACACATCTTCTCTTATATTGGTTCGTACACTTCTAAGTTGCAGCGCTGAGTTCCCACGTGCAAAGGAAAGAGAGTCTATTTTTTGTTGACCGAGTTTTACTTCTATTTGGGATTGTTTTAACTAGCATTGACCATGGAGCATTTGTCTTTGTTTGCTTGATTTTTTGATATGTTTGGAGGGGCGAGTTGGCCAGAAGGTTGACCAAACTTTTTCAGGTCCCTTTGACTAGTGTTGACTTCAAATTGTGGGCTAGGGTTTTTGCAGGTCAACACCTTGACTTTGACTGAATTTTGTAGAAGAATTGATGACTTTTTTTATTGGATTTAACTAAGCTTGGAAAGGTTGAGTTGACTGCTGCTTTGACCAAATTCAGTTCATGGCTTTTCATCAGTTCTGTTTTGGAGCTCTCATTTTCTATCTCTCTCTCTCTCATACTCTTAGACACTTAGAGCTTTTCTTGGAGAACTCTTGGAGGAGTGTAACATACTTGGGATTTGGAGTAAGAAGGCAAAGGAAAAGAAGGAAAGCACAAGAGGACATCGAGATCAACAACTACAACAGGTTTTTCCTGCAGATACCGAGTTACACATATGATTTCCTCACTACTTTTGGCATGCATGGCATATGCATGTGGTTATTTGGTCATGAATGTCTTTGACATGGAGGATTGCCTAGATTGATAGTGGTTTTTCCTAGCATTTCCATATCTGGATAGCCATGGTGTTGTGGTTTGAGTTATTGGTTCTTGAAAGCCTTGGTTAGACAAACACTCTTGAAGTCTTGTAACAACTTGGGTTGACTTACTAGTGCTGGAAGCCTTTGTTTCAAAAATGCTCTAGAAGCCCTTAGTAGGTTGAGTTACTAGTCCTTGAAGCCCTGGTTGGACAAACGCTCTGGAAGCCCAGTGACAACTGTGGGTTGAGTTACTAATCCTGGAAGCCCTGGATGGAATAGACACTTTGGAGCCTTAGACAACTTGGGTGGAGACAAATCTGGTGATGGTGAGTGATGTTCGACTATGAGGTGGGATCATTGATTGAGGTTTTATGTGGTTTGGCCTATGGAAGCCCTGGTTTGCTTTTGATTGTTTTGTTTTATGAGATCCCACGTTCATGCTTGGAAGATGACACAAGGGTGATTGGCTGAAAGAAAGCTTCGGTTCACCTCAATCTATGGTTAGGTGGTTCGTGGAAGTCTCATTCCTAGTCGACCTATGCAATGATCAATAAGGGATCCTTCTCGTTGGTATTTTATGGGTAAATATACTTGTTATATGTGGTTTATATGGTTGTTATATCCTTGATATTTCTATTGGTTATATGTTGGTTATGAGTGAGTTTTATGACAATGAGAATGTATGGCTATCATAATGTTTTGATTAATTAATGAATGAATAATGAATATATGGCTTAATAGATGGTAATCAATTTGTTGTGATGAGGCATCAATGCTTCTTAGTGATTCTTAGATAAGTGTGAGACCCCTATGCTCAAATTTGTTGTTTTAAACTGTAGAATGCATATTTGTGACATGTTTAACAAAATGTATGTCATGGCTAGTAGGGGTCTAGTCAAGTCCTTGTTCAATTATTTACATTTGTATGGTTTTTTTTATGTTACTTTCAATTTTTGAAAGTTTCATGGAGTTTTGGCTAGTGGCCCAAGTCCTGTACCTAAAAAAGTGGCAAAGAATCCAGAGTAGCTGGCACATAACTACTTGGAAAAAGTCCTGCGCATATACGGAAACTGGGCATATACGGAAGATGTGCGCATATACGGAAACTGGGCATATACGGAAGATGTGCGCATATACGGAAACTGGGCATATACGGAAGCTGTGCGCATATACGGAAACTGGGCATATACGGAAGATGTGCGCATATACGGAAACTGTGCATATACGGAAGATGTGCGAATATACGGAAACTGGGCATATACGGAAGACGTGCGCATATACGGAAACTGGGCATATACGGAAGCTGTGCACATATACGGAAACTGGGCATATACGGAAGTTGTGCGCATATACGGAAACTGTGCATA
Source organism: Pinus taeda (assembly GCA_000404065.3). NCBI lineage: Eukaryota > Viridiplantae > Streptophyta > Pinopsida > Pinales > Pinaceae > Pinus > Pinus taeda. Next base: position 517 of record APFE031512260.1, on the reverse strand, counting down.
TACGGAAGATGTGCGCATATACGGAAACTGGGCATATACGGAAAATGTGCGCATATACGGAAATTGGGCATATACGGAAGATGTGCGCATATACGGAAATGCCCAGTTTCTGTATATGCCCAGTTTCCGTATATGCGCACATCTTCCGTATATGCGCACATCTTCCGTATATGCACAGTTTCTGTATATGCCCAGTCTTCTGTATATGCACAGTTTCCGTATATGCACACATATTCCGTATATGCCCAGTTTCCATATATGCGCACATCTTCCGTATATGCCCAGTTTCCGTATATGCACACATCTTCCGTATATGCCCAGTTTCCGTATATACGCACATCTTTCGTATATGCCCAGTTTCCGTATATGCGCACATCTTCCGTATATGTCCAGTTTCCATATATGCACACATCTTCCGTATATGCCCAGTTTCCGTATATGCGCATATACGGAAACTGGGCATATACGGAAGATGTGCGCATATACGAAAACTGGGCATATACGGAAGATGTGTGCA
>APFE031512254.1:1377-30741 GCA_000404065.3 Pinus taeda | reverse complement strand
TTAGAATAAATGAGTTGATATTATTAAAAGAGATTTATTGTTAAAATAACTAGTTGTTGATGGTTATTTTACTATTTATTAATGTTAGAATGACTTATTCATAATGAATAATTTAAGATATGTAAATAATTATATATTCTTATAAAGTTATTACTTTGATAAATATGTTTTACTTAATGCAGGTAAGCAGATCATGAAATAATTTAATTTATGCCTAGATATACTTATATATGTATATAAATAAATATGGGCTATCATTAAGTGCATAGCTTTTTTGGAAGCTATCACAACTAAAATATAAATAAGAATAGACCCAAGAATCCATCATAATTTAACTATACTAATAATAATACCCAAATAAATCAAACTACTAAAACAGGAAACAAGACCTTTATCATAGATAAATACTATATAAAAATAGAGAGATTAGCGCTTAAGAAGACGCTACTCATAAAAAGAGACAGGAGGAATCCCGAAAAAATAGGGAAGAACACTATGCTTGCCAACGATAAATAATTACACGCTAGAAAGGAAAAAACTATGCCCACCCAAAGAAAGCATCCAGGACGAATGGAGGGGCGGGGGGGGCGAGGAAGAAACCCTAAGACGACAGCGCAGGGATCCAACTTCTACTTACTTCTTCGAGGGGGCAACCTCCAATAGAGTTGGGCTCAATTGAAAAATAAGACACGACGCTCCTCAAGGGGAGTCTCTATCCTTTATATAGGATTAATACATGCAATACCATGGGTCAGTACCATGGTTCTTATTAATACCATCTATCTAATACCATGGCCCATTTGCAACTAACTGTGGTCCCTTCTTTAAATGCAGGTCAACCACTTACAATTATTAATATGGGCTTTATTGACTCTCTAACTAACTATATTATGACTCGACCCTATTACATAAATAAGGAGCTTAGGGATGGACCCTAACATGCCCTCCCCCATAAAAATAGCCTTGTCCTCAAGGCTGAAGCTGTGGAAACTACTGAAGAACAGTGGCTGGTTCCCAGGTCACATCTTCTGGAGAGGTGTCTTTCCACTTGACGAGGACTTCCTTGATCGTGAGGTTGCGCAAGTTCCGTTCTCGCGTGTCAAGAACCTGTTCAGGTTGGAGCCATATTAAACCTTCTTCATCTAATTCCGGTAGACTGGTTTGAATTCTGTAATGGTTCCCAGCCACTTTCTTAAGGCATGAGACATGGAAGACGGGATGGATTTTTGTAGTGGGTGGAAAGGCTAGCTTGTAGGCTACTTCTTCGATGCGCTGAAGTATTTGATACGATTCATAGAATTTTGGAGATAATTTCTGACAACCCTTGTCTTTGAGTGATGTTTTCTTATATGGTTGTAGCCTCAAGAATACCTGATCCCCTTCTTGAAATTTGTGCTCTGAACGATGTTGGTCTTCCTGTTTCTTCATGCGATTTTGAGCTTGATGGTGATTTTCTTTGAGGTGGGCCAACATGGTTACACGATTCTGTAGGATTTGATCCACTGCTTGTACCTTCGAGCATCCCTGGATATAAGAAGTAGGTGAAGGAGGGAGTTGACCATAAATGCTTCATATGGAGTCATTTTGGTGGTGGCATGATAGTTAGTATTATACCACCATTCAGCTAGAGGTAACCATTGTACCCATAGATGTTGCTTTTCTAAAGTGAAACCCTAAGGTAGGTCTCCAGACATTTGTTGGCTACTTCAGTTTGACCATCAGTTTGGGGATGATAGGAAGTACTGAGTTGTAGTTGGGTACCTTGTAGCTTGAAGAGTTCCTACCGAAAGTTACTGGTGAAGATCGAATCACAATCAAACACAATGGAAGTGGGAATTCCATGCAATTTGAAGATCTAGTCCATGAAAGATTGAGCCACCAAAGTTGGTGTAAAAGTGTGGGGTAGGGTGCAAAAATGAGCATAGTTAGAAAGTTTGTCCACAACCACCATGATGATTGACTTGTTTCCTAACTTCGGAAGACCTGTAATGAAATCCATAGAAACCTCCGTCCAGATTGACACAAGGATGGGAAATGGTTGTAATGTGCCTAGAGATTTGATTGTTTCTCCTTTGTGGCACTGACACACATCACACTCATCTACAAAAGTGATAATGTCCTTTTTCATGCCTGTCCAAAAGAACGAACTTCGAGTGCGAGCATAAGTCTTTTGAAATCCTGAATGGCCTGCAGTGCGAGATGAGTGCAACTCTGCCAAAATGCGGCTTTTGAGGGTGGATGTTGGTGATATCACTACTTTGTCCTTGTAGCAAAGAATATCATCCTACCAAGAGTAGCCTGTTGTGGAATTTGGATCCGCCTACAATTTATTAATGAGTTGGGAGAGCAAAGGATGTGAAAACCATTCCTTCCAAGCCTCTTCAATCCACTCTGGAATGGGAAGAGAGATTGCTATCAGGGTGCTTTCCTCCTCAAATTGGCGTGATAAAGCATCCGCTACAACATTTTCTCGCCCTTTCTTGTAAATTATCTCATAATCATATCCCAACATTTTGGCTAGCCATTTATTTTGTTGTGACGAGGATAGGCGTTGCTCCAAAAAATATTTAAGGCTTTGATGGTCTGTGCGGATTTGGAAATGTCGCCCCAATAAGTATGGTACCAGGATCCATGCATGTAAGAGGCCATCCTCTCCTTCTCATAGGTAGATTTCCCAGATTGCCCACTTAGTTGTTGGCTATGAAAGCCAAGGTCGACCTTCCTGCATTAAGACAACCCATACCCGTACCTGAGCATCACATTCAATTAAAATATTTGGTGATTCAGTATGCAATACGAGAGTGGAACAATGGCAAGTTTGGAGCTATAAAGCCTGTTGCGCTTCATCATCCAAAGGAAGAATTTTTCCTGAGAGGATGAGGGGTTAGCAATGCCACCATAATTGCGGACAAATTTGCAATAGTAGCCGGTGAGACCCAAAAATCCTCTCAATCTCTTCAAAGTCTTTGGTTGAGGCCAATCTTGCATTGCCTAGATATTTTTGGGATCCACCTTGACACCTTCACGCCCCACAATGTGGCCCAAATACTCAACTTCTTCCATGCCAAAAGAGCACTTGGACAATTTGACAAATAATTTATGCTTCCGGAGCAATTGCAAGAGTAGATCTACATGCTAAAGATGTTTTTCCTAGGTGATGTTGTAGATGAGGATGTCATCAAAGAAAACAAGGACAACTTTTCTGAAATATGGTTTGATCAGGTGATTCATGAGGCTCTGAAAAGTGGATGGGGCATTATGGAGACCAAATGGCATGACCAGGAATTCATACTGGCCTTCATGAGTTCGGAAAGTTGTCTTTGGAATGTCTACTTCTTTCATGCAAATTTGGTGATAGCCCGAGGGAAGGTCGATCTTAGTAAAGAGTTGAGCCCCATTTAGTTCAACCAACAAATCATCAAAAACCGGGATGGGAAACTTATCTTTGACTGTTAGCTTGTTGAGGGCCCTAAATTCTAGACACATATGCCATTCCCCATCTTTCTTGAGCACCATGACCATAGGCGATGAATAAGGAATAATTCTAGGATGAATGGCACCGGCTTCTAGGAGTTCCTTGATGATTTTTTCAATTTCATTCTTTTGGGTAAAAGGATATCTATATGGGTGCACATTTGGTGGTTGTGCCCCTGGGACCAAAGTAATGTTATGATCATGTTCCCCTCTCGAGGGTGGAAGCTCATGAGGCTTGTCAAATACCTGCAGATGGATATTTAAGACTTGTTGCATCTCAGGATGAATATGAAGAGAAGTGGGTTCAAAGGCCTAGACGGCACTAAATTGGGCTATAATTCCATGGTGGCCCTTTTTTAACAATTTTTCCATCTTATGCGAGCTGATGATAGAAGGAGCACCTGCCTAGAGTCCTCCGAGGGTATGTGTGTGGTTATTCTGCTTGAAGCTCATATATAACTCTTGGAAATCCATTGTGATTGGGCCGAGTGTGCGAAGCCATTCAGCACCCAAGACAATGTCACACCCACCCATGTTGATGGAAAACATGTGGGTCTTTATGTGATAATCCCCCATTTGAATTTTTACATTTTCACAGAAACCTTCACATTTCATTGTCCCCCCATCAACAATCTAGACCTGGAAATTAGAGACTACTCTGACAAAACAATGCACTGCTTCAACGACTCTTTGATGGACAAAGTTATGTGTACTGCCACTATCAATCAAGACTACTATAGGGCAATGCTTAATAAAACCTCTGATTTTGAGAGTTTGGGGAGAAGAAATTCCTGCCAAAGCATGAAGCGAGATAACTGGTTCTTCAGCTGTAGCTGGGAGCTCATTGTCCAGCTGGTTGTTCTCATCTTCCTCCTCTGGTCCCTCAAATGGTGGGGCTTCCTCAAATGAATTGTGATCAGTAGCATCAATTTGAAAGAATTTGGGTTCCTTGCATTTATGCCCCGGGGAGTAACTCTCATCACAGTAGTAACACAATCCTTGCTTTCTTTTTTCCGCCATTTCCGCTAGTGACACCTTTTGAACCTTAAGTGTTTGGGTAGTGCTCGGAGCCTGGGTGGGGTGTCCCTTGGCTAGGAAATTTGGACAATTCAACTGAGCCACTAACGTGCATTCTACTTCATGAGCTATCTTGCAAGCTACTAGCCATGAGACTGGGTGTTGTAGTCGGATGTGGGCTTGTATGGCATCTTTGAGACCACTAATAAAACATTCCAAGTAGAATCCGTCTGTTAGACCTCCTGTGCGAAAGGCTAATACTTCAAAGGCTTTAATATATTCTTGCATTATGCCTGTCTATTGGAGCTTAGTAAGATGACCCAAAAAGTTAGATTATGGTCAAAGAGATCAGAAAGGGATTTTGAGAATATCTGCCAAGTCAGTGGCATTGCATAGTAGCGTTGATGCCACTACCACCATTGCCATCTTTCTTGGTCCAAGTACAGGCTTCCCACACTTAGCTTAGTCGCATCACCTCTAATGTGATTCAATGCGAAATATTGCTCCATTTGTGCTAGCCATATGGCTGGATGAGAGCCATCAAATTTATACATGTCCAGTTTGGGTGCTCGAAGCTGGGACTATTGGTGGTTTCCATAGAAGTGAAGAGAATGGCTAGACTCGCCCTCAAGGGTTTCATTACAATTATATGCCTTTGATTGTTCCCCCGGCTTTCCCTTTGTCATTGTGTCAACTAAGTTCTAGATCTGCTTCGTTAATTCCTCCAAATTTTGTTCAAGGGTTTCAATCTTCTCATTGGCCATAGCTTGAGCTTTGGGTTGTACCATGCACCGATCCGTTGCACTTGTCATTACTGTGAAAAACAAAAATTGGGACCACCCAAAATTTTGAAGTTGACAAGTGAATGATACCACTTTACTTAGCCCATAGACCTAATTCTTATGGGCTAAATCTCCTATAAGCATCATAGGAGGGTCTCACAATTTTATTTATTTGTTTTTTTTTGTTATTTTTTTTTTTTTTTTTTACTCCTCTCCTAGGAATACTGCAAAATCCTCGCTTAGGAATACAGCAGTAGCCGATTCCCAAAAAAGTTAATTCTACCCTACGTCCTGTGAGAATCATGCCCAGGTATAGGAGCCACACAAATAGTCAAATCTGTCAGCGAAACCCTCAACTGCGGAGTATGAGTAGGAATGTGGCAGTGATCGAACCCCTGCTGCTAGATCTGAATGGCAGATCTGATTGTTGCAACTGCTACAAAACCCAAACTGGTAGAATTGAATGGCGGATCTGATAGATTTGATTGGCGAATCTGATAAATATGAATGGTAGATCTGAGAGATCTGAATGGCGGAACTGATTGTTGCAACTGCAAGAGAACCCAACCTGTTAGATCTAATCTGGAAAAGATGATGTGTGATCTAGAGAGAGACAAGGGAACTATGGTCTCAAGGAGTGTTAGGTGCTACAGATCACAATATCCATAAGGGTTTGAGAGTAGTACTCGGCCCAATCTTTCAGGACACTAACCAAGGAGGATCAACCGTACCCTTAGCCGTACAACCCAACTACCCTATCGTACGCACGTGTAATCTCCCCGAGTGTTGTTCTCGGTGTACTGTAGTAGCAAGACGGCCGGCGATTTATCTATGATGAGGTTTCAAAAGAGCCTAGGGGGCTTCTGATATACCTATATGGTACTTTGGAAGACAATCCGTGCGTGGTTTTTTCTAATGCGCTACTACTCGAAGGGGTATCCACAGGGGTTACAAGGGGGTCCAACAAGGGTCACCACCTCTTGTATTTCCTACGTGCATGCCTCCCCAAATCCACAGGTTTATGCACTCAACGATAGATCCCGTGGTTTAAAGACACCAGAACATGTCTCTAGCCAAAAAAAAATCTACTAAAAATGGAGATCCACCGGCCCTGGAAAGTGCTCTGATACCACTTGTTATGCTCTTGACCTACAAGAAGATACCAAGAATTCCAAATATGCGAATAAATATACCCAAAACATAGAACAATAAGAAATAACAGCATGTATTTTATTATTCAGAAAGGAAAGCAATGTTCACTTGCCTCTTCGAGGGGGCAACCTCCAATAGAGCTAGGCTCAATTACAAAATAAGACATGATGCTCCTCAAGGGGAGTCTCTATCCTTTATATAGGATTCATACATGCAATACCATGGGTCAGTACCATGGTTCTTATTAATACCATCTATATAATACCATGGCCCATTTGCAGCTAACTGTGGTCCCTTCTTTAAATGCGGGTCAACCACTTACAATTATTAATATGGGCTTTATTGACTCTTTAACTAACTATACTATGACTCGACCCTATTACATAAATGAGGGGGTTAGGGTTGGACCCTAACACATTTCACCAAGGGGAGACAAATTAGGTGACTCCATTATTATTTTCAAGGAATTTTTCAGGTATCTTATGTATTTTTTATCTGTTTCATTGTTGTTTGAAGATATTCTTACCTTTTACTAGCGCTAACAATTATGCTTTTACAGAAAACAAGATGCCCATATTTATACTTGCATGATTGATTTCAAACAACGTCATTCTTTCTTGTTTTCCGAGCTATTGTATATGATTTGATTTATATTGCAGTTGTTTTTGTGTTGAGATTGGTCAAACGCTTTCATAGAAGACTTTCTTTTAGGATTTGGTTGTACTTTCTCATTATTAATAAAATTAGCCTCTATTTTACAACTCCATTATTTTTCATATCTCAGTCTTTATTATTCATTTTATTCCAACAATCTCTCTTTGTTTTTATGATTTGTTGTAGCTTATGCTCTACAGGGTTTCAGGCTATCAAACCCAAATTTTGACTAGCTCCTTGCCTTAATCAAAATCTGATTTTTATTTTAGTATTTATTTTTCTTCTTATCATTTGCTTTGTTGTGAATATTATATTTATGTTGTGTACATTTTTGTTTTCTTTTTAATATAAATGTTTACTTTCTATAATATAAACTTTCACTATAAAAATATAAAAACCAAAAAAACATATAGATTGTATTTGTAAATTATGAGCACACCATCTCATTATCTCATGGAGTTAATGAGATTTGAGGAGTTGGGTTGTTAAAATTTAACAAACAATCATCAACACTTTCCACCCTTACTATTGATTGATCATTTGATGGAATAGGAAATCTGATAAGCGCTTGAGCATTGCTTGCTGGCTCACAACCAATAGTTGTGATCTTTAGTTTATCATCCTACTTCTTGTCTCTCATTGTCCTAATGTCCATGCCACATCATCCTATTTACCATATGTCCCCATATGTGTTTATTCTTCTATCCATGTTGTCTTCCACGTCATGCCACATATCACACATCTATGAATTTCTTCAATCATTGATTGATTTAACATGTGCTTGATTAAAGGATGAGAATCATTTCACACCCCCTACCTTCCCAACATTTAACAAAGAGTGGGAGGGGTGTGAAATTTGTCGCATATTCGACTAAAGCTCCTGCACATTTCCTAAGCATTCAACATGCTATCAATTGACCTATAATATTGCACAACCATGACCATACTTTGGGACCCCAAACTTTTCCAAAGTTTAATTTGGGGGCGCGAAAATTTTATCATTTTGTGTGAAAAAGAACTAGGAGTTGGAACCCTACTTAATCTATGAAACTTCAACCTTTATTTTCTCTTCACTCTTTTGGATTTAGATCAAGTGCCATATCTCATTGGAAATTTCTTGGAGTATCCAACTAGGCACATTTCAAATTCTTTTGAGAAAATCACTTGAAATAAATTCTTTAAACGTTGGCTACATACCATTAACCAAGGCATCACAAAAGTAGCACATTTTGAATATACCATCAAGCACAGCAAAATTCCCGTGAATTGAACATAAACCAATTGTCAACATACTCAACAATATCCCCCTTTTGCATTGATCAAAACATCATGAAACAATGTAGGTCATTAATGAAAACACCATCACTTTGGCAGTGCTCTCACCCTGTCAGACTATTGTTGTTTGCTCACTCTTTAATTTTGAAAGTCTTAATGGATGATCACTCTTTATTTGAAATATATTCTATACAAATGTTAAATCCAATCTTTTCTTACTATCCCCCTTTGACATCAATGGAAAAGAGTTTAGGTACTCTCTTTGTGACCAGACTACCCCTAAAGTGTACCACTAGCTAATTTGAGATTCTTGTGGACCTGTCTATAAGCTAATCTACTTGCACCATCATGATTTCTATTTCATTGTTTTCTTAACTACCCCCCTAAAATTGTACTCCTCCTATTGATTTTTAAAACTCTCCCTAAATTTGATATTATTTATTTTCTTGAATCATGAAAGCCATCCTTAGACATGTTCGGACAACTACCCTCTTTGCTTGTAAAGAAAACTAATGAAGGGAAGAATGAGATATCACTCCCAAATTCTACCTTAAATACTCAAAAGGATCTTTGGGAAGAGTTTTGGTGAAGATGTCAACAACTTTCTCCTTGATTGAGACATATTCCAACTTCATGATCTAATCATCCACCTATTATCTACAAAAATGTTACTTTGTGGGGATATGCTTAGTTTTTTAATGAAGAATAGGATTATTGGATATACTGATTACACTTGTGTTATCACGTATATTTGGAATGGGTTTACCATAAGTGACCTTCATGTTTTATAAATTTTGTTTCATCCACAAACTTTGAGTGCAACTAGTTGGAGCTACTATATATTCAACTTCAGTAGTAGAAAGGGAGATAAATTATTGTTTTTAGCTCAAGTAGGCTACTAAGAAATTCCTAAGAAAGAAAGCACCACTACTTGTGCTTTTCCTATCATCTACTTCTCCATCCCAATCAACATCTATATATGTAGTTAATGAAAAAAATTGACCCTTAGGATACCATAGACCATAAACTATTATGACTTTTAAATATATTGAAATTCCCTTCGAAGCTAATAGATGACTTTGTTTGGGCGTTGATTGATACCTTGCAACTACACCAATAACTTGCATAATATTTTGTTATGAGGTAGTTCGGTACCAAAAAAAACAAAAACCAATTATTGATCTATTCAATGTCTTATCTACCTCTGGTGACTCATCATCTTTGTTAAGCTTGCATCTAGTGACCATAGGAGTATTGACTAGGGAGTATTCTTCCATACCAAACTTCTTCAACATTTCTTTGAGACACTTTCTTTGGGAAATGAATATATCTTTAGTTGATTGAGTAGTCTATAATCCAATAAAAAATGAGAGTTCCCTAAGCATCAACATCTCAAACTCAGTTTGCATATCCATTGCAAATTTTTATTGAATGATAGGGAAAATTTTAGGGGCTAATATTCACAGGTGGCCTAATTTGTCATGAATTTTCCCCAAAAAATATTCGTCATTTTCTATTTTTCCTAAAAATTATTCACACAAATTTTAGAGTATAAAAATATTTAACTTCAAAGATCACCAAAATTTTATAGAGACTATATATAAAATCACTATAAATTTGAAAATATTTACAAAGATACCACCAAATATTTTATAGTTTTTATAAATTAAATAAAACAATAATGGAACACATAAAATATAGTGGAAAAACAAACACAAAATAATTAAAAAAGAGACATAGACATACATGGTTCACCCAATTTGGGCTACGTTCGTGAAGAAACAATCAACCCTTCTTTTTATATTATCCAACAAACTGAAGGGATACAACCTACAACACATTTGTTGTAACTTCTTATTCACTCTCACACAGTCTCTATTTTCTCTCATAGAATAATACACAACCGCAATACAATTCCCTCATATAAATCAAGGGTTTCCTTTTGGGGAATAAAACCCTAAATTAACATAACTTCTACCATTCGAACTACTGGCTAATGAATGCCCCAGATTGACTATGAAATTACAATATTTTACAAGGAAATTTTCTTAAAATTTTGCTTTCAGGGGTGTTGCCCCCAAACCCTCGTGAGGGGTGGCAGGGGTGCTAAAAGCATGTCATCGCCTCCCTCCACAAACCCCCTAGCAACAATAGTGGGGGGGGAAATCCCCTCCACACTCCCTCCCGTCAAGGACTAGGATCCAAATATGGCTAAAACAAGACCTTTGAATTAGAAAGATAATCATGTTCCACACCCAACAATAGTTTTCATATTATAGACTAGTAAGATTCACCAAGGTTTCAAAACACAAGATAAATTTCCATCCTTAAAATTTTCCTTGTTGACTTAATCTGCGTCTCTACTAAAAATGGTGTCATCAACATTAATAACAATAATTAGAATATTTTCATTTTTAACTTTACTATACATATTACTATCATTTGTTCCTCTTTTGAATCCTCATTGCTATAGATAATTTTCTAATCTAGAATACCATGCCTTGGGATCTTTTTTAAGTACATATAATGCCTTCTTTAATTTATATACTTTGATAGGATTTTCTGATAGCTAAAATCCTTTATGTTGTTCAATGTAGACCTCTTCTTTAAGTTTTCCATTCAAAAGGGTTTATTTTAGATCCATTTGATATAATTTAAATTTTTGGTGATACGAAAAGGATATAAACATTTGAATTGCCTCTAATATTGCTACTAGAGAAAAAGTCTCATCAAAATCAATTCCTTCATTCTAATAATATCCTTGGCATACTAATGTGAGCTTATTTCTTACCACCTATCCACTCTCATTTAATTTATTCCTGATGACCCATTTTGTGCCTATGAAATTTTTATTTAATGGTCTTGGAACCAATTACGAGGTCTGATTTTTCTCAATCTAATCTAGTTCCTCATTTATAGCTTTTATCCAATTCTCATGTTGAATCGCACGAAGAAAATATTTTGGTTGAATCATGGATTAACATAGAAATGTGTGCTTAGCTAGGGGTATTCATCACTCTTCTTTGAGTTTGAACCCCTGCGTCCTTATCACCAACAATTTGATTTGTGGGATAATTCTTTTGTATGTATCTCGAGGGATTTTTGGATGAGAGAATGTTGCATGTGCTTCTTCCTCTTCTCTTGTTTCTTCAAGTTTTTCTACTTCATTTTCACTATTGATTTGAGAGTAAATTCCTCATACACCTATACATTAATATAGCCAATTATTTTGCATAGCCTTTTATGTAACATCTATAACATTTTCTCTTATTATAGTACCCCAAAAATACTCCTTAATCAGCCCTTGCATCAAATTTTCTAATATTATCATCATTTTTCTTGATATAGCACTTGCTCCCAAAGAATTTGAAGTGCTTTAGTGTGGTTAGTTTTCCATACCATAGTTCACATGGGGTGTTGTCATTGTTTGGCATGAACTGAGCATTATTTAAAATTTGAACAGAATAACTTCAACCCAAAAATTGTTTGGAAATTTTCCTTCATTCATCATTTCTCTTGCCAATTGTTGCACTTATTTATTGTCTTTCAACTACACCATTATGCTAAGGCGTGTTAGAAATTGTAAACTATCTTCTTATGCCATGTTCTTCACAAAAATGATTAAATTCATTTGAAGCGAACTCTCCACCTTTGTTTAACCTTACACACTTTAATTTGCACTCATTTTGGTCCTTAGCCATAGCTTTGAAGATTTAAAATTTTCAAATGCTTCCAACTTCTACTTTAGAAATGTGACCCATGTGAGTCTATAATAATAACCAATGATTAGCGTGAAATATAGCTCATTGCTTGGAGGTTCAATTCTTTTCAACCTAAACAAATCTATCTAAACTAGTTGTAGTGTTCTGATGGATGAATTGTCTTTTGTTTTGAAGGGAACTCGGATCTGCTTGTTAATTTGACATGATTTACAAGTTGTATTTTTCAACTTGGAAATTTTTGGAAAGTCCTGTATAACTCCATTTTTTCTAATCTTCACAATATGGTCAAAACTCAAGTGTCTCGGTCTTCTGTGCCACAAGCAACTTTCATCAAGATTTACCAAATAACAATTCTCATTTTCTTCCTTGAGTATGTATATGTTATTCAAGGTTCTCACACCCCTTGTTATTATCTCCCTTGTGTTTTCTGACTTTATCTCTCAACCTTTGGAGCAAAAGGTAACACCATACCCTTGGTTACACATCTGACTCACACTTAAAAAATTGTGCTTGAGCCCATCTACAAAGAGAATGCTCTAAGTTTTAAATTTTCCATTGTCCAAACTCACTATTCCTTTGCTTTTGATGTTTCATAAGGAATCATTACCAAAACTGACACTTCTTATCTTGTTTTCATTTAGTGACATGGAGTTGCTTCTATCACTAGACAAATTCCTTGAACATATGTTTTCCACATACCAAGGACTGCTTGGGTTTTGAGAATACAAGGCAGCTCCACGTTCTTCTTTTATTTCTTCCCTTTGGTTTCTCCAAGTCTTAGGTTCTTCCTATGTTTAGTTAATTTAAGGGGCTAATCTAGGATTGTTGGTTCTAAACTCAGCCTTTTCATGTCCATAATTGTGAGAGAGATAACATTCAATATCATCAATTAAAGGAGAAAAAGGATTTGTTTTCCTTCATATTATTTCTACGTGAATTTACAAATTTGCTTTTGTTGTTTGGATAGTAAGGTTCATTTCTTTTGTTTCTTATCAGATAAGCTCTAGAATTTACATCTTTATTCGCAAAATTCATACATAAAAATTAATAACCATTGAAAATGTTTTGGGTACCTGGGAGAAAATCTCCTTAGAGGATATGATCTACCTATTCTTTGATAACTTTTCCTCTACTGATTTTTCACTCATTCTTTAGAGTTGTTTAAGTTGTTATGAATTTTCCATTGTTATTGTTGTTGATTATTCACTTGATCAAGATGATCATTTGAATGGCTTTTATGAGCTTGTTGGAACTTATTTCCTTTGGATGTATCATTGCCAGATCCTTTAACTATTTCAAAATAGTTGATTGATTCCTTATCTTCAGCTTTTTTAGTATGTGATTCTCCTTCATAGCCCAAACCAATTTTGACGAGAATGGATCTATGAATACTCATAATCTCATCTAAATTGTTAGATACTTCAATAAAATCCAGGTTCTAGTTCAACTGAGTCTTGTCCTTTTCCAATTCCTTTCTATTGGATACTATTTCTTCTTCTAGTTTTTCACACTCCTTGCTCTTTTCATTCAGTTGTTGTAACAAGGTATCTTCAATTTTCTTTACTTCTTCTAGCTTAACATTTAGAGGAAGAAGTGATGAATCTTCATATTTATCCTTCCTAAGTTTTTCTAATGTCTCCTTCAAATTCTTATTATTTTTCCCGAGGCTTTCAGTTTTTGTTAGGGAACTAATAAATTCACCTTCTAGGTCTACTTCAACTTCTTGTTCTTCTTCATCCTCATTTTTTATTTTATTTAGGGTTTCTAGAGACATAAGCATAAAATCCTTTATTTTCCCTTGTGTTTTTTCTTCGTCAGAGGATTGTGTGTCTTCATCTTCTACAGAACTATTGTATTCTTGTGTATAAAAGCTCTTCTTCTCGAACTTATTTTTGTTCTTTCCTCTTCCATATTTATTCCTCTATTTATGGTCATAGTCATTAATTTCTTCCTTATATGGACATTTATATGCATAATGACCTATTTTCCCACATTTAATACATTTGAAAGGTAACTTACCTTTGTACTTCTTGGATCCCTTTTTAATCTTATGGTGAACTTCACCTCTTCTTCATCAAATTTATAGCTCCAGTCTTCTAGATATTTTATTTTTTGTCAACTTTGAAGGCAACCTCCCTTGAAGTAAATTTTCCTTTTGAAGTTCACATTTCATATGTTATCAACATTCTATGCAGTCGATCCAATGTTAGTTTGTTGAGATCATGCAGCTTCTCAATGTCTGATACTTTTGCATCAAATATGGTTGGAAGAGATTTCAACGCCTTTTGAACTAAAAATAAATCATCCATAGTGTCATCAAGTCCTTTGTTGGTGTCTACTATCTCATCCACTCGAAGAAAGAAATTGTCTATATCCCCATCTTCTTTAGATCCTTAATGCTTCAAATTTCATTCTAAAACCTTAGAGTTTATCTTTATTTACTTCTTTGTCACCTTCATAGAAACCTATAAACTTATCCCATATATCTGTGTTTGTTGTGCAATGCATGACTTTAACCAACTTATATTTAGGCAAACCACTCAAGATTTCATTCATTGCTTTGGCATTGTTAATGAATTCAAGCTTCTCATTCTTAACAATCAATACATATGGATTTTTATATCCATTTTGTATTGTGTTCCATACATCTAGACCAAGAGACATTATGTAAGTTCTCATTCATACCTTCCAAAATGCATAATTTGTTCCAGTGAATATAGGGGCTTTGTTGGTGGAATATCCATCTTGGTTAACCATTGTCTTAGATATACTTCCTAGTTATTAGATTGTTCCTTCAAGCTTTGAAACCAATTTTTCTAAACTAGGATAATATTGAGATAGGGGATGAACTAGTATTATGTCCAATTTTAACAATTATTAAAAATATCTAGTCATTCAACAATTAATCATGTAAACAACAAATGAATCATAAAACTGAGCGAGGGTGAACCAATATTTCTCTTCAATTAGTTAATTTTAACTTTAAAAAGTATTAAATTCACATATATATTAAATTAATATCACATCGTGTGAACAATTAACAACACCCTTCAACAATGCACAAACATCAAGACAATAGAAAACAATTTTTTAGGTGGAAACCCTTCTGGGAGAAAAATCACCAAAAAGTTATTAATATTTATCTTCAATGATCTACTTTAATAAGAAGCTTCAACTTCCAAATTTATCATCTCCAACTGAACGAATGCTCCAACACCATGCTTATCATCTCCAACTAGAAGGATGTTCCAGCACCCTAGTTTACAGGGTCCAACCTGAAGAATGCTCCAACACCTTGTTTACCAACTCCAACTAGAAGTATTCTCCAACACTCTAACCTGAAGGATGCTCTGACACCCTAGTTCACCAACTCTAATTGGAAGATGCTCTAACATCGTCTGCAAGCTTCAACCTGCCCCAGCGCCACTTTTCCGCCCTAAAGTGTTCTCAAGATCCAACTTGAAGGAGAGTCCACTCTCTTTCATTACAACACCATGCCACCCTACACAAGAAGTTGGCACTTGCCCTAAAGGCTCCAACCTTCAGCTCACCCTAGCAAACCATGTTTCACAATTTTCTGACTACATCAACCCATGCTCAGTATCAATATAAAAGAAAAATGCAATATAATATCTACTTAATCAAATTTGTTGATGTACATCAAACCATAGCTTCACAAAATTTGGCTAGCCTTTGCTCAAGTTACAACAACCTATCATCAAATATCCATCCATATAATACTGGTTCAATAAGCAAGCACTGAAAACCCAAACATTCATCAACTACCCATTCTACCCAATAACATTGTTACCAATACTATGGTTCTATCTTTGCTTAAGGGATAAAAGCTCTGTTAAGTACCCTATCACAATGGCTCTGCTCTAGTTACATCATCTTATCTAATCATAATACCTTTATATCAAACCCTAGCCCACAACATCTTTAACTAGAAATGGTCAACAACATACACATTTAACAACTCTTCTTTGAACATAAAACCCTAGCATCTTCATCTAGAAACCCTAGTGAAACATACATTGATATCAATCATGTGCTAATGACATACATCCAACCATCTGGTTACCAAATTTACTTCAGCAATACAAAACAATGAGCATCATCCTATCAATGCGAGACCCCTGGTCATAAAACAACCAATTTTCTCAACCCTCAACATATGACAAATGCTCAATACAAACTCTACAAATACCCGAACCAACATATACCAACATACGGGGATATGAGAACATGTACTTACAAGGTTTTCTGTAGTATACTCACAACTACACGCTCTTATACCAAACAACTCAATGCGTAAAGTAAGGAACCAAAATTCAAAATCGTGACGGCCATGTAAAGCAATATATACATACAACAACATATACCCTGCATACAAACATAGCCAAACAATTTCTAATCTCAATGTTCCATGCATACTCTGCCATAGTCAATACCCACGTGCAGTGTCTTACATAAGAGAGATCTGGCATCAAATCTCTGTCATATGTAGCATGTCAATGGACTAAGCTTTTCCATTCGAGTTTGTCTCCAATGCACTTGATCTTACAAAATGATTTTGCAGGCACACTTAAACTCTCTTCAAATATATCAAATCAACCTCATGTGAACTTGGATGAGATAAACTCCACTCAGCTACGCATTTCAAGATGCTCCAAATATGTTCCTTCGTATTCATGTGATGCACCAAATAATGCTCCATGTACTTAAGTTATTTAATTTAATATTTTTTGTTCCAAGCTTTCTACAGCAAATGAAACGCTCCACCTTGTATGCATAGCATGTGAATTCATCAGCCAGATTCCAACGCAGAACTACATAATTTATTGCATAACATATTTCAAACTATAGCTTCGGTTTTGCATAGCTGTCATTAGTCCCATTGTTCATCGTTTCATGGGAGAAGTGCGATGTAATTGGCTATAGAAATGACCCAGAACATCATATGTGTCTTTATGGTAATGAAGTTGTAACTGGGTATCGATTCGGGTTGGGAACTATAGCATGAACGCTCGCTCCACTACAAAGGACCCAGAAACTCACACTAGTTTATTTGAGATGCTATCCAACTCCTTGTTTAGACCAACTCCTCAAATGTGCACCTACTACAACCTCCCATTAGTTGATGACATACAACGATAAGGAATAATTAAGAAATTGACTATGCTAGGACTTAAGAAGCTAATCGAACCAATAGATCAGAGAAGGCTTGTGATCAAAGAAATTCTTCTTTCCACACTATCGAGATCATCACTTTTACTATCCACATCATAAATTGATAACTTCGTACCAAATGTATTCTGAATTCCTTACTCGCATAAGATCTGAGACATGCCGAAGAAAAATAATGCAAATATTAAACCATGCTTGATCTGAATAACATCGTATCTCAAACAATCAACTAACAATGCCATCGAAAAATAATAATAGTGAATGTTGCCTTAGGTGAGCTCACATTTGGGTTTAAAATATCATAATGATAAGCCTCAGATCGCAGAGATCAGTCTCAGTGAATGCTTGAAATCCAGTGCAGCCCTCGACTATGACAAATAAAAAACAACAAAGTTGCTTCAAATCTGGCTTCTTAAAAGGATCAACAAATCAAGTGACTTCTCCGACGGTAGGGACGAGATTTGGTCTCAATTTTTTGCAACTTTGTGATAGCTAAAGAATTCCAGAAATTGTTTTAGAAGAAGGCTCGTTGAGGGTTGAAAATACCCCGTAGTTGCCTCAGTCCCACAAAAAATAACTAGAACCCAAAAGACTTCTTCAATTTCGATCTCCTACTTTAGATTCTCATGATTTTTTTTAGAGATACGCATGAGAATTTCTTAGACTTCGAGGAGAAAATGAGCCTTAATTTATATTAGTGGAGGATGGGATTCTAATGCAGCCGACTCGTACAATTTTTTTGGAGAGAAACCGAATTTAAGGAGTTGGGGGGAGATGGGGAAATTTTAAATTTGATTATGAATTTCAAAATTCAAATCTTTGGAGACAAAATCCCCAACAAAAATAGATATTCTTATAACTTCTTGCCACTGTTACAATATTCTCTAAAATTTTGGCCTACATCAAAATTCTGAAGCTTTCTTTGACTTTGCTTGTTGTGTTTCTAGTATTAAAAGTCATTACATGTGTTTTCTCTAAGTGTCCCAGTCTCGTTTGGAAGAAAACCAAAGTGTCATCTTTTAGCATGGTAAGTGTCATGTATCGCACAAATGTAGTTTTGGTTTGTTAAGGGGTAATATTGTTGCTAATGAGTCATTCTTATCATCTAAACATGTATTACACTCATTCCCAGTTTTGGTTTGTTTCAAGGGGTAATATTGGTGCTAATGAGTCATTCTTATCATCTAAACATGTATTACACTCATTCCCAAATTTTCAAGCACTGTCGCACACGTCTCGTCACTATCGTCACAAAGTGTACCTTTAGTGTCGCACTTGGGAGAATCTATCACATTGGGGCAATTATTTCATTCATGTGTTCTGAGTGATAAATGTTGTGTCGTCAACTATTCGAAGTGTGTGATCATCCTCAAGTTTTGTCTGTTCACTTGGACTTTATTAATCCCACACGAATCTAAAAAGGTGTCTTCCCGAGCAACTTGGCCTCACTGAGCCTACCTGAACTATGCATTGCGTAGTCTTAGCCCTAAAGCTCAGACCTTGCCTCTTGGAACTATGCAATGTGTAGTTCCTGCCTTCCAGAACTGCGCACAATGCAGTCTCAGTCCTCAACCCTGACCCTTGAAATCCAAAACTGCGCAACCCCTACTTTCGAGTCACCCTCTTCTGCACATTATGCAGTATCAAGTATTAAACCTCCGTCTTGACTCCTTGAAATACACAATTGAACAAGCCCTAGGGCCTTTGTCTCTACAAAATTGCGCAATAGGAAACCTCAAGCCTTAAGCCTCAAGCTTGTCTCCTTGAGCCCCTCTTGTGTAGTTATCTTTCCCTAGCCTACCTTAATTGCACACTGCACAGTCTCAAGGCTCAGTCCTTGCCCTTGACTTCCTAAGTTGTGTTACTGTGAAATCCTTGGGCCAATGTCTTAGCCCAGCACCTGGTTCGAGCTCAGTTAATGGTTTTCATGAAGCATGCTAGACTAGGAATATATCGAACTAATGTTGTCTTGTCATGAGTGGATTCCAGTTGCAGGTATTATTTCATGTTATGACAGGATGATGATGAAGGATACACTATTAGAAGACACATTTGTAACTGTAACAACAATTTGCTTAATCAAGAAAATACAAAGGGACATCATATTGTGACAATAATTTGAGATCAAGATCATATTGAAGATTCCCTACCTTCAAGCCTGATGGAGGAAGAGGAAGAAGAACATGCACTATCTTTCAAGAAAACATAAAGATAGAAACAATAAGAGTGGCTTGACATTGCCTTATCATCATGCAGTCCATGTCATATCTTGTCAAGGTATCATGTCAAGATGTATATGAGTCATCATTTGCCACATCATTTTTTTATTATTTAATTTCAATATGTGATAAATGTAATGTAAAGTGGAAGTCAAAGAATCATCTATGGAATGTGAAAAGTCATGAAGGAGTCAAAAGATCATAGATAAGTCAAACAATCATGAGGGTAGTTCAAGAGTCAAAAAGAAGGTGAATTCTCACCCCATTTGTTATATATACACCCTCATAGCTCATACAAAATACTTTTCACCTTGGCTCCTCCTACCAGGCATTCGAGAGAAAGATAGTTCTTTGGAGGAGCAAGTGGTTACTCTAATGCTCCACTATTGGAGCTAGTGGTGTTCACTGTATTGATGTATGTTGGGACTTTTTCTTAATTTTCGAAGCTCATTGAGCCAACACACTTTAATGGGTATGTCGTAAATATTGTAAGGTTATTCTTTTGAATGTTTGCGATGTATGTTGTTTTCATTTGTACTAAGGAAATTGAATTATTTCAGTGTATTTTGTACTTATCTTGTTGAAAGTGCGTTCTATGTGTTTTAACAATCATTGTTGCTATGTGAACTATTTCGCTAGTTGGTCAATGATTCATCCACATGTATATGGTCATGTGCCTTTGCTAGATTAGTACTATTACTTTTCTTTTAAAGGCTCATTTTAATCTCCCTTCGGTAGAAGAACCTTGATACATTCTGCAGTTGAACATTCCATAAGGCATACTCACTTGTTCATCCTAAAGTACATGTATATTACCCTCTTGTGCTAATCAATATAGCCAAGGAAAATCTCTAAGAACATATGGAAGTTAGGCCTTATTTCCGAAAGGGCTCCCACACCAAACGGTGCAAGGTCTAATTGGAACTTTTCATCAGGAAGACCCCCTTGCATGTTGGCTGTATATAGCATCGTCAACATTCTGGAAATATAAGGAGGATTGTCACTTTTTTATGGATGAAAACTCGCCACATCCTTACAAATAGACTTCTGCACAAGTCAGTAACATTCCCATTTCCACTCCTATTCATACTCCTAAAAATGAAGAAATTGTTCAACCTATCCCAAGGAAAGCCTTTGAGGTTACTTATGACCAACTCCACATTATACAACTCGTCACTCATTAGTTTGCAAGAGATATTGGTTTCTCCATGTTGTTTTGATTCTACCTCATAAGCCTATCAAGAAAGAAACAAATCCTAGTGGCGTAATGGTTTTTACGGTGGAAGATTTGATTGTGACAACCCTTGAAGGGTTCGTCAAACCTACAGAAAATCGAGGGGAACTTCCACCTATTGAGGAGAATCCAAATATTGGAGGGGAATATTTTTTTTTTCCAACTAGGAGCACCCTAATTACAATGCAAATCTGAACGGTGAGGGAGAAGCTCCTTCATATTCATAAGATGAGGACAAGGAAAGAGACGAAGACATGGATGATGTAGATTTGGATTGGATGGCCCAAGTGCCACTCGCTCTTCTGGACAATCTTCACAAGATGCCGAAAAATATAGAAAAGTTTCTAGCAAAGTTTCTTTCTGACAAGAAGAACAAAGTTGAAGACCACCTAGACGAGTTCTACATGCATTTATAGATGCTTGAGGTACGTTTCAACGATGTTTCTTGCAAACACTTTCCGTACAATTTAGAAGGTAGAGCGTTTATATGATATCACAATATTCCAGCCAATTGAATCCACAGTTGGAGGGAGTTTAAGAAGTCGTTTCTTTAAAAATTTGTTGATGATGAGACTTATACCATGTTGTTGAAAGAATTTGGGAATTTTATAGTTGGGAACAAAGAAAGAATTAAGGATTTTAATCAGATATTTACTCGTTTGTTGAACAAGTTCCCTACGGATGTTCAAGCTCAAGAAGATATCACTAATGATTATTATACATTTTCCTTTCCAACTAACATTTCCGTATTTGTTAAAAGAGTTGTTGGCTTAGTGGGCCCTGACCCAGGTTCAGATTTAAGTTAGCCAAACAAATCTCGGTACTACTAGCCCTTTTGGCAATAGTCTGTGGAGTGCGGAATGAGGTCTCACACGAAGTAGTATGGGAGGGTGCTAGAACCAGGTTTCCTCACCCTAGAGATGTCTGATTAGTTCAAGTGATCTTCGGTTTGACCCTATGTGCAAGTTGCTTCGTGCACTTTCCCATACCTCGCAGCCTGATATATTGCCTTCGCACAACTCTACTTGGGGGCTGAACACTGCGCTTCCGTGTTACTACCCAAGACCTTATTGTTATTCCAATGTTAGTTGATTATTTTAGCCTACTTGCGTGCTTTCAGTTATACTTAACAACATAAACCATTCATACAGGTGCGCATAGTAAATAAATAGTATATTTGCAAATTAGATCAAACATGCATTAACCCAAGAATAGATAAACATAATTATGACAAAACTTCTATTTATTAATTCCTTCTTTGGTTACAGACGCGACTCCTCCCTGTGCACTCAGCTGTAGGGGTCCGCGCACTCAGTTACGGACTACTAGGCCTCTACGCACTCAGCTGCAGAGCCTTCTCCTACTCTACAACCCAAAGACACACTTCACCTTACTTCCTTAGCCTCTTTCCCTATCTCTCTACTTTCCCTCTTTTTACACTTAGAGCCTTGCTCTATTTATACAATCCCATGGGCCGCGGACCATGGGTAGGTCTATCTAGCCGACATTACATTACAAAACTAGGGCAGACAACCCTATGACTCTATCATACTTTTTGCGCTCCACGCCCACAATTTGCAAAGCTTTACAATAATATTGGGTCAAAACTTGGGCTTTGAGCCCCAAAACATGCCTTGGGGGGGATTCCATGCCCAACAGGCCCCCAACACAAACATCGTGACTCGCCCTCGAGTCACTCTATCGACGCGGAGTCCCTCCAACTGTTCTCGAATTGCGTGGAGGTTAGCAGTGCACTGAGCTGTTGCTTGTTGGATTTTTTGCATGCACTATTCTGAT
Source organism: Pinus taeda (assembly GCA_000404065.3). Lineage (NCBI taxonomy): Eukaryota > Viridiplantae > Streptophyta > Pinopsida > Pinales > Pinaceae > Pinus > Pinus taeda. Next base: position 8,225 of record APFE031512254.1, on the reverse strand, counting down.
ACCTCTGTGTTTGGAGTGCTTTTTTGCATTAATGTGTGCATCCCCTGTATGTGCGCGAGCTTGCCTTTGATGTCTGTCGTGATGGTGAAGGACTTGTCGATCCAAGGCTGGACGCGTGCTTTGAGAACTGCCTCCTTATGTCGTGTCATGTCCACCTGCTCCTTTAGTGCTTTAGCCTGCTGCATCCTCGCATCCTCGCAAGCTATTGGGTGATGACCATTGTCTGCACAGTTCCTCGGACACTTTCATACTACTGTTGGAGTTCTCACGCCTCTGTCTCTAAGTGCTGGATGTTGAGGTCCTCATGTAGAGTTGTGAGGCCCTTGAGTGATTCTTCCAACATGCTGGTGCAGTCTCGCACTGCACCTCCGATTTCCTCCAATCCCGTTGTGATAGAGCTAGCATGTTGTTCTCTGACTTCCAGGGGAGTGGATGGTTGCGCCTTTAACCGCAGCTCGACAATCTAAAGATTCAGCTCCAGCTGAACCTTTGTCATTTCTTCCCTGGCCTCGTGGACTCTTGCTGCTAACCTGTGGATCCGCACCTCCACTGGTATATCTATTGGGATGGCCAGCTCCGAGACTCTTCAGAAAGCGTCATCTATCACCTACACCACTTGTTGATTTTGCGACACCAATTTTTCACGCTGCAAGCTGATTTGTTCCATATTTATCTTCTGCTCGCTGAGGACTTGGAGCATGCGGCCCCCCCTAGCGCGCAGCTCTGCTGTTATCCCATCCTGCAATAGATATAATGTCTCGTGCGAAAGAGTAGCTAGATTAACACCAAGACCTTTCATCGTGCTAACTGAAAGCCTGTCGGCCTCATTTGATGTCACTAGAGCCCCTTCTGGCAACACTATTGTGTTCGTCATCCACGCGCACAACATTTTCTCTGTTGTCATGGATCCGAATGCAAGGTTGGTCGAAAGGGTACCAACCTGAGGAGGGCACACCTGTAAGTCCTGCAACTACATTCTAAGAGCCCCCAACATAGGCTGGTGCTCCTGCATGAAATCCTGGAGAACCTCATTTGTGACATCGCGCATCGTCTCGCCGATGTCATGCAGATCACCCTTAGTTAGGGTGATCAGGTCAATGGACAATTTCGAAGCCTTGACCTTGTTTCGCGATCCTACCCATTCTGCTGGGTGTTGGCACTTCAACTATGTGGACACGGTTCGTGGGTCCGTGCCTCCTTCTTCTGTTTCTACTTCCTTTGCTGCCTGCCCTTGCGAAGGCATTGTTTGGCCCTTAGCCGCCTTCGAGACTGCTTCGTGTGCTACTGCTGCTACTGTGACCTTTTCCTACTCGGCTGCTTTCTGTGTCGCTTCCTACGTTGCCCGTACTTCTGCTGTTGTTGTTTCCTTCCGTAGTTTTTCGGCCAACTGTGTGATGCACAGCTTGGAATCATCTTTCTTCTTTTGCGTTGCCAACCTCTAGAGTTCTGCAATGTCTGGGGCACACCATTTCGAAGGCCATGCCTCAAAGACATTGAAAATGGCATCGTAAGTGGATACAAAAGGTAGCTTTTTCCACTGCTTCATTGGATCCTTGCGCGCCCTGATATATATGTTGTGCATGTCTGCCTTAAATTCTACAAAACGCTGTAGATTGTTGTACACCTTGGATGACAAGTGTGACTTATGGTTGATCCACATTCGGATGTTCATCTCCATGAGCACCCAGAAGATCTTGTTGTCGCGTATCCTTGTAGCATCCTTCGTGGCCCAAAGCGAAGCGTACTTCGCGGCCTCCGGTAAATCTCTATCAATTATGGGGAATTGGCTTTCCTCCAGCAATTCCCCTGCTACGATCACTATGGATAGCAACAACCATGCATAGTGGAAGGTTTTACCCTGCTCCTGGGCTTCGCAGAAATTCTCTAAGAATTTTGTGCAGAGGAATTCAAACCAGTTAAACTGGACCCCCTCCGCGCACTGTTCAGCCAGTGCGACCACCAACGCGGGTACCTCGTCAGCGCGGCACTTGCGCATAAATTTTCCTGCGATGATTTGGGTTGTTATGCAGACTGCTTTGTCCTTGATACTAGAGATGGCGTAGCCCCTCTTCACCTTTTCCATCTTGTACTTCTTCTTCATGGCCTCCGTGATGGTCAAATCACTGCCTTTTCCTTCTGATATGGTCGTAGGGTCCTCTCCTTTGTATGGAAGTCGAGAGACACGATCAATCAATTCGATCGTGATGGGGATGGGCTCCTCTAGCCATAAGCACCCATCATGCACCAGACATAGCAGTTGCCTGATGACAAAAATGGTTATGGGGGCGCGGTGGAAATGTGCACCCAAAGTAGATTCAACAACGCAGCCTTCTCCACTTCACACAACCACTTTCACGACTCTAATGTTGTCACCACCCCTGCGGTGTTCTGCTTCATGAGGTTTCTGGTCTCCAGGTGGGGGAACTTCTCGTGGTCAGCGAGGTCCCAATATTCAAATTTCATGCTTGGTACTTGGCCTAGGTGCGTGCCTTCAAACATAATGCCATCTGGGAGGAGCAGGGTCTGGAGCGAGCTCTTAGTCTTGTCCTGGTCCTTCGGCACTTTGGCCTTCCCTTTTCGTGGGGGGACATAGGCAGGTAGTTTTGTCGTAGAGTGCAAATATTATTCTTCTTCATCTATTTCTATAGTGATAGCTTTCCCTTTCTCCTCCATTGAATGTTTGTTGTATAGCGGGTTCTGCGAGGACACGCATACGGGAGCCATTGCTTGTTTATCCTTCTTAGGTCTTGGCATGCGCTGTGATTTTTGGATTTCTGCCACAATCCTGGCACCTTCTGGAACATCCCCCAAAGTTAGGGCCTGGTAGCCTCATTGGAGGTTACCTCTCCTATCCCCATACCATCCTTAGTTGTTGTCATTGTAGTTGTGCAGCAATCTATCACTCGCAAATTCAGGGGCTTAATCAACACTTGACTCACAATACTCAGGGATCTGCTCAATTGCTCAATTCTCTAGTGACCAAGTTTTTTTTGCTAGGTAGCCCTTAGCATTTTATAATGCTTTTTGAATTCGAATTCACCCATTCCCGTTCATTAATGCTTCCTTGGCAGCATATTTTCCCAAATCTTGCCCATAAATCGCATCTTAAATACCTACCGCCCACTCCATTTGGCCTCAAGTTGAGCATCCCATCGTGAATAGTGACTTCAATGGCCACTTTCTGGCCAACCCGCGTGGCAGCATAGCCCCGCGTGCACAGTCGCGGACCTCGTGACTCTCTTCTTCTGCGCACATATCCAACATCGCGCAACTCCCAGGCAAAACAGTTTATAGTCCCATGCTCCCTTCCAACTGCCTAGAGCGCTAAGACTACCCTTCCCTCGGCTATTCAGGTAGGTGTACCACCCATGTAGAGTTCCATTCGGTCCTCCGTAATGGTTCCTGGAGAATCCCCACCTTGTATTGTCACGGTCAGCATCGCACACCATTTGTTGGCTTAGTGGGGCCTGACCCAAGTTCAGAGTTAAGTTAGCCAAACAAATCCCAGTACTACTGGCTCTTTCGGCAATAGTTCGCCGAGCTCTAACCTGAAGTAGTATGGGAGGGTGCTAGAACCAAGTTTCTACACCCTGGAGATGTCTGACTAGTTCAAGTGGTCTACAGTTTGACCCTGCGCACAAGTCGCTTCGTGCACTTTCCCATACCTCACAGCCTGATATACTGCCTTCGCGCAGCCCTACTCGAGGGCCAAATGTTGCACTTCCACGTTACTACCCAAGACCTTACTATTATTCCAATGTTAGCTAATTATTTTAGCCTACTTGCGTGCTTCCAATTATAGTTAACAACATAAACCATTCATACAGGTGCGCACAGTAAATAAACAGTGTATTTGAAAATTATATCAAACATGCATTAACCCGAGAACAGATAAAAATAATTATGACAAAAACTCTCTTTATTAATTCCTTCTTTGGTTACAGACTCGACTCCACCCTGCACACTCAGCTGCAAGGGTCCGTGCACTTAGTTGCGGACTACTAGGCCTTTTTCCACTCAGCGACAAAGCCTTCTCCTACTTTACGACCCAAAGACACACTTCACCTTACTTCCTTAGCCTCTCTTCCTATCTCTCTACTTAAATTCCCTCCTTTTACACTTAGAGTCTCGCTCTATTTATACAATCCCATGGTCCGTGGACCATGGGTAGGTCTATCCAACCGACATTACATTACAAAACTAGGGCGGACAACTGTGTGACTCTATCATACTTTTCACGCTCTGCGCCTGCAATTCACGGAACTTTACAACAAGATTGGGTCAAAACTTGGGCTTTGAACCCCAAAACATGCCTTGGGGGGGATTCCATGCCCAATAGTTGTGAAGGAAACTTTGGCCTTAAACTTTGCAAAAGCTCTTGTTGTTGAAAAGGATTTGTGATCTATTGGATTCATTGTAGATGACGACGGTCCTAAAGACTCCAAAGAATTTGGTAAGAAAAACCAAGCCTCTTTAGGCAGAACTAAAGAAAAATAGTCTTTCGATATGGAGATCTTGACCAAGTCTCTAAAGCTTCTCACAAATGAAGTATCAGAATTGGAGAGACATTCAGGCAAAGCATCCACTACTAGCAACAAGTCTTCCAGACCACCATTCTTTAAAAGGAACAACAACTCCCAACTGGCCAAATATGATCAAAGTTCTAATGCAGTTTTCAATATTGAAAGCTTGGGAATGGATAATTTATGCACCTTTAATGAAGAAAAACATTCAGAGAAGAAATTCCCATAGTGCAACCACAATATGAACACTATGATGGCTAATCTCATTGATACTCTATTAGTGGAAGAAAAACCTGAGCATAATGAAGAAACAAACGAACATGTCACGATGGAAGTAAGTTCGAGTGATGGACATTCAGTGAATATGTTCATTATCATATATAACACTAATAAACATAGTTCTAATCAACCATCAATGAGTGAAGCTACTCCTAAGCAGTCAACTAACCATTATAAATTGAGGATAAAAGGACATGTTTCTGAGCAGGAAATAAAGAAGCAATTGTTGCGAAGGATTCTACCACCTTCTGATCCAACTCAAAATTCATGAAACAAGTTTGGAGGTGATCCTTCTTCCAATTACACTTCCAGCAATAGCAAGAACAATTCCACCACTCCTATTGTAGAAAATAAAGTCACACCACCTGACCCATCAACATAGCTCGTTAAGATAGAAAGCATTGATTACAACATTGTTAAAGATATGAAAAGAACTCACGCTAACATTTCACTCTTTCAGCTTGCAAAGATAACAGGCCAACGGGAAATTATTCTTCAGGAAATTTCATTGCACACTTCGAGAGGTAAAGAATTTTATGCTTCTCAGATAATGTTTGGTAACTCTCACAACATCATCAAATCTATTGTAAACATTGTCAATTTAAGTTCTAATGCTATATTCCCTATGTTTCTATTAACTTTTGAAATTTTTTATTATAATGTTCACAATTGTTTGGTTGATTACGATTCATCGCCAAATGTGGCTTCCAGGAAAATAAATGAAAATTGGTATAAAACAAATGCACGAATCATACAGTTGGATAGATCAGTTTTTTAGACCTTTGGTGAACTTAGAAATGTTATTATTTGTTTTCCATCTGATCATATAGTTCACTAATGTATAGAGATTGTAGTTGTTGACATTCCCAAGGCCAATGGTTTACTTCTAAGCATATATTGGTCCAGCGAACTCCATGGACACTTTGTGACAAACTGGTCTCATTTATGGCTTCCATAAAAGGGCATAAATAACCAATTCGAGTTGAAAATGAACCTTACATGAAGCATATCATGATGCAACTTGAAGAAAAATGAACCAATGGGATTTTCAGAAGTGATCTTCAGAAATCTTTTTCTGGAATTACATCACAGATGTAATCTGGCATAACCTTCACCTATCCCACCTGATACATAGTTGGAACTCCTTCATATAAATCCAACTGGTGTTAATGAATTTTGTAAAACAGATGCAGATAGTACTACTATAGGAAATAACTCTAGTATTTCTAACACTTAGATTTTGTATTTTGATGGTTTGAAAGTGCAGGAGGGAGAAGGAGCTAGTTGCATTTTAATAGACCCACAACAAAGAAAACATTTGATCTCTTGTCACTTGGAATTTGAGTGCACCAATAACATTGTTGAATATAAAGAATTCATCTTGGGTTTGAATAAATTCGTTGACGTCAAAGTTGAGGTACTCAAAGAAATAGGTGACTCTAAAATCATCATATGCCATTTACGAAATACTATACACTATGTGCCACCTAATATCAAAAGTTACCAACAAGATGTATGGAATTTGATTTTGCAATTCCGAGCTTTCGATATTGTTTATGTTCATAGAATTTGTAACGTTGTTGTCGATGCATTAGAAAATGTTATTGACATGTTGTCACCGCTAAGGGATGATTTTTATATTGAAATTATTTACAGGACATATGTTCATGATAATATTATTAATTTTCACGTTTTTAATAATGACCATCAAATTCTAGATTTTATGGAAAATGTTGATGTGTTCAAAGACGCATCCATCAATGAAGACAAGCACGAGAAAGAATTGCAAGATGCATCTCAAGCAAGCAAAGGAAACCCCATGCCCGAGGGTGTGGTATCATTGTAAAATTTGTATAACTTGCAAAATTGATTTAAGGGTGTTGGGTTGTGTTATATTCTTTCCACATAGTTAACAGGGGTTTTGAGGGTACCCGTAACCCCACTTTATGGGGTCCGGGGCAGCGCCCCGAAAAATTTTGGTTTTGGACCCTATGTTAGGTTGGGCGGACCCACCTATGGTTTTGTGCATGATTTTCACACATGTTT
>APFE031512251.1:0-15833 GCA_000404065.3 Pinus taeda | reverse complement strand
TCATGCTTGGGTCATCAGTATATTAGTCAAAGTTCCCATTGTGGACTCCTAGGATTAATATTGAGTCAATAGAGTCGTTGTACATTTAAAGAGACCCTTCTTGGGATTTTCAATCATGTAAAAAGGTTTATTATTGAGTCAAATGTAATTTATGTAACCTCCACACCAAGTCGACCTAAAGGAAATTAAGTCAGCCTAAGGACACCAATTCAACCTCACTTGGAGCCTATAAATACAAGGAGATCGAATTCATTTGGAGCATCTCATCTCAAGCAAGTTCGATATCTCTAAGAAAGCTTAAGAAGTGTGAAGTGAGTCAAAAGAGTCTAAAGGAAGTGAGAGTTGGGTCAAGTCTAAGGATGAGGAAGAAGTCAAAGTTTTGGAGCTACTCTCTCTTTGTTTCGTGCCCTATTTTGGGAGATCGAAGTCTTCCAAGTGTTGTTGCTGCCAGTTGTTTCCTAATGTCATAAGTTGCTGCATAATCGATGTTGCTAGGGTAGAAATGTTGTTGCAAAGGGGTCGGAGATATGGAAGGCTGACTTGGTGTGGAGGGAAGTTTTGGTATTTGTCTAGGTTGAAGAGTCTCAAATAATACTATTGAAGGAAGAGAATTTTTGACTGGATTTTCCCTCGAGGGGGGCTTTGCCCTAGCATAGTGCCTACATCTTGTGTCTTGTGTTTTTTTTTGATCTTCATACACACCTAATATGGTAATTTCTTGATGAAAGATAAGAGAATAAAGAAGTAAAAGAAGCCAACATAACTCACAAGTAATTTTGAATAAAGAGGATTCAAACCATAATCTACTTGCATTGATTTCTCAATAGCTCTAATACCAATTGTTAGACTAAATATTACACTAAGACGAGGGGGGGTGGGGCGGGGCGGGTAGGTGAATTAGTGCAACAACCAATTCAAAAATTCAAAACCATTTCACCAATAACCGAATGGGGGGGGGTAGGTGAATTAGTGCAACAACCAATTCAAAAATTCAAAACCATTTCACCAATAACCGAATATATAGTAGCAGCATGCATCATAATAGTAAATAAAATAGCGCATCAAGTAAAAATTATCATATAAACACATGGGAAGACCAAATTTTACATGGAAACCCTTACGGGAGAAAACCTCAAATCATTTTATCTTCAATCTTCAATTTACAATGTTTACTAGAACCAACCATAAGGAGGCATCCATTACCTAAAAATGCAAGCATTGACTTGCTTTAGGCCACAACTTGATTAATGCACTAAACTCAAAATGATGCAAGCACCAACTTGTTGTAGGCAACAACTTCATTTAGGCACAAACCTCTAATTACGTAGGCAACAACCCAATTTAGGCACCAACCTCTAATGATGTAGGTAATAACCTGACTAAGGAACTAACCTCTGATAGAGGCACTTACTTCCTTCACAAACCAGTGGACCATGTTTCAAAATTTTCAGATTAGGTCCACAATCATTAAAATCATTTTCTTGCCATAAACATACTCATTTAAACATTGTCATGGACTACACATCAGCTTGTAACAACTTGATCATTAATCTAGTCACACATCATCTTTCCTAGAGCCTGTTTCGGCCATGTGTATAACACTTGCTCATAAACTTGCAACCTATTCATAAACCCTTGAAGAATTCCAAAGCACATAATGTGGCTTCATGACATCAAAAATTAATCTTCATAACCCTTGAATTGATCACAACAAAAATTTTCCCATCTTCCCTTTTTCAAAATTCAATTTGGCTTCAACATGACCACAAAAACCATAGAAAACCATATAAAAACTTAAATGTTTGACAAAAATGGCCCTTTCAGGTCATGCTATACAAAATAATTTTTTGATGACAATATTTCTACAAAATGTACTCTTTTGACCTCTTAACTATTTGAGAGAATGTAAATTTGTAGATAAAAATAAAAATAAAATTTTTGACCTCATGAGCTATCAAATTCAAACTTGCAACCTCGACTACACAATACAAGTCTAAGACCAATTGAATTTCTCATCATTTCCTAAAGTATCATCCATATAAATTAATTATATTCATAAATGACCATACTCAGAATGGAGGGGTGCATAATCTAATCCCAAGACCAATCAACATATCCAACTTCCACGTCACTTTTCCCAAGTTCAACTTTGTAACTATTGACAAAATAAGGTTGTGGATTAACATATACAAGTCTAAGACCAATTGAATTTCTCATCATTTCCTAAAGTATCATCCATATAAATTAATTATATTCATAAATGACCATACTCAGAATGGAGGGGTGCATAATCTAATCCCAAGACCAATCAACATATCCAACTTCCACGTCACTTTTCCCAAGTTCAACTTTGTAACTATTGACAAAATAAGGTTGTGGATTAACATAACTTATCAAACTTTACAACTGATAATGAATCCTTCCAAGATCAACGTGTTTAAAGGAACTATGCCAATCATGGAGACATGTTGCATACAAATCAAACGTCATTGCTCGTCATCACATTTTAATGACAATGAAATGAACTCATGAAGAAATTAAAAACTACCACAGAAACCATAGAACACTAAACCATCCAAGCCAACATTAGAACTCAAACTTCATTTTTTGTTTGAATTTATGTTTATTGGAATCATGATCATCTCTATATATACACAACTATGTGGACCTGGACACATAGGGGCTGGCATTGGAGTTGATTGGAGACTTAACCATATGACCCTCTTAACCTTTGTTCACACCTATAATCCCAGAGTTTAAAACCATATGACCATAACTATCAATCATGTGACATTGGTCATGAACCAAAGACACTAGAGCTTATCCCTTTTAAAATTTGACCATGCCATGAGACCATGTCCTTAGGGGTCCATGACCATCAATATGTTGATGTCAGCATGATGTCATCATACCATGTGGTGATCCATGACTGGTGCCATGTGTCATGCATTTGTGACTATTTGAAAAATAAAAAATCATCAATTGTACTTGACATATGGTCCCTAGTGGTGCCATGTCAACTTGTTAATGTTATCATCATGATGTGTCAAGCCATGTCATTGCCACTTTATCTTTACTTCAAGGTCATCTCCTCTCAACTTGTAGGCAGTCGCCACATGTCATGATATCGCATTGTCATCACCGCACCCAACCACAAATTTTCATGTGTCATAATATTTCCATGTCATTAAGCTTTGCGGTACTTATGCTGCCACATCATCAGAAAAATCCATGTCATCACTTACTACCATGTCATTATCTTAATTCAAGCATAACCCACCATGTGTCACTGTCATCATCCTTTTCATGTCTACCACATTAGAATTGAATGTGCAAGGGAGACCACATGGCATCAAAATTAACGGTCCATGTGTCACTATGAGACTAGGTCAATGTGGAGGGGCGACCTACATTAAACCTCGGGAAAGTTGATACATCATCGGTTTTTCATGAGAATTTTAATGACCACATCCAATAGAAGATGCTTGATCTTTAATGGGTTATGTGGTATGCATGTTTATGAGACATTTGTCATAAATTTCATCACATAACCATAGATCCACCCAAAAGATGTTCATTGTTTAATAAATTTGGTGGTGTTCAATAAATTTTGTGTTTTTGGTCCTCATTATAACTACCAACTTCAAACAATCATAACTTCTCATTTAGGAGGTGTTTCTGCAAGAGTGATATATTGTTGCAAAGGTCTTACATAACACTATCAATAAGTCCATCCATTGTCTCATTAGGACATCATGAATTTGACAAAATCTCAATAAAATTAAAACCTCTTTTACTTCACTTGATGAGGGCATGCAATAGATTAGGGCATCATACCACTTCCTTTGATTTATGAATGACATTGTTGCTTCCTTAGGCATCCCGTTTGACATAAATGACATAAATGACATTGTTTGTCATCAATGACAAAATTGAGGGCATGCAATAGATTAGGGCATCCTACCACTTCCTTTGATTTATGAATGACATTGTTGCTTCATTAGGCATCCCCTTGGACATAAATGACATTGTTTGTCATCAGTGACAAAATTATGTGTAACACTACAATGTTATTGACTTGCAAGTTATGTAGTAACAGAAACATGATTTTGAGGTGATATATTTGAAGTGATCAGTGGTGAATATCTATAGTTATTTGTAGTAAATATTTACATTTATTTTCTTTCTATGGTGGTTGTTGTATTGCTTTTAATTCTTCAACTTTGTGCAAGGTTATGGTTATACTTTGTATTTCATATATGCGTGCATATTCTTCTCTTCTCATTTATGTTCTTTTTATTTCAAAAATGAGCACTTCACCACATATGCCAAAACCTCAACCTAGCAAGGGTAGGCCCAACAAAGTCACTATATATAGTCTTTATTATTATATAAAATCATGAGAAAAAAGGAGAACAAAATGGAGGCTAGATTACAAAATAAAGGGAAAACATAAAAAAATTGATCCAAGAAGGAGAGGTGGAAAAAATTGAAAATTGATTGATCAGATTAAAGAGTTTGAAGAAAAAATAAATAATAATTTGGCACTAAGTAATACAAAAAATAAATTGGATATCAAATCCATTAAAGAGGAAAAGTATAAGTTTATTAAGTTGAATCATAAGCATAAAAAAGAGCTTTGAATATCATAATTGTTGGTGTACAAGAGCATAAAGATGAGGAAACACTAGAAATATTAAAGATGAAATTAAAAATAATTAACAAATTCAAAAAACTTATCTCCTAGAAGCAATGAGGTTGGGAAAAATAATCTAACATAAAGATAACTTGATCCATGTTAAGGTAAGTTGTAATGACCATAAATATGGAAGACCTATTAATCTCCAAATATAAAAGGGTTTAAAAATATTTATAAATGAAGACCTCATTCCAACAAACAAAGTTGAGTTAAGAAAAGAAGTTCAAAAGGTAAAGGAAGCTAGATTGAAAGGGAAGTGGGAAATTATTATAAATAAAAAATCTATTATTAAAGATAGAGACCATATTGATAATAACAAATTGGAATTTGGGATTCTACAAATCCTTTTTTGGAATTCTCGTGGATTTCCATGGTGTAAAGGTCCTATGGTGTGTTGGATCCAAAGTGAAATTGCTATTTTTTCTAGTGGAAACTAGAGAGTGTGATGAGTCTAAGGTCCCTCACATAGAATGATTTATTTTTTGTGGTTCGCAGGAAACAAGAAATCCTATCGTAGAGAGATTGGAGAAATAACATGTTATATAAAAAGAATGTTTCTCCTCACATTCAACCTCATAAGATATAACTTTTCAATGAATACATTTCGATAGATATCTAAGACATCAATGCTAAGATATGTTTCTCCTCGCATTCAACCTCATAAGATATAACTTTTCAATGAATACATTTCGATAGATATAAGACATCAATGCTAAGATGATTTATATGGTAATTTATTTTTTCGAACCTATTAGTTATACCCTTTAACAATATATTCATGTCTAAGGAATGAAGGTAATACCTTCTTATTGGGAGACATTAATGTTATAACTACAACTAACCAAGTTTTCTTCTAAGCAATAATTACAACCCTAATCATTTATGGCTAGATGAAGACCTTTTTTAGCTAATAGATACAAAATAAAATATGAATACCTGACAAAAAATGTGCTTGGTATTGAGCTAGTCAAGCTTTGTAGTTCTCTAGACCTTATAATTTTCAATGGTGTAATGAAGTAACCAGACTCCAGCCAGATGACTTGTATTCATGGTCTCGATGGTAATGTCTTGGAATATGTGATATTAAATACCCTTATGTCCAACCAAATAGTTAATTTTGACATCTTAAATGACCATGAGCCTGAATCCTATCATAGACCTTTAACCCTAACTCTTAACTTTGTCATGTATAAAATTCTTTATTATAAAATTTTTAACAATCAAATGAACTTTTACTAAAAAGTAAATTTGATCTCTTCTTAAAGGGTTTAAATAGGAATTTAAACCTCCTACTTATAAGGAAAACATCAAATACCTCTATTATAATTTTTCTACAACCCTTTCTACTTCCATTAACAAGTTATCTATCAAAATGTCATAAAAAACAAAAAATAGAACTACCAACCCTTGGTATGTTAATGAATGTAAAACTGCTTGAAAAAAACATTAGATATGCTTTTAATGAAGCTTTAAAATGGACATTTTGTATATGTGTTATATTCTTTGCACAACTATGCATACACTTTATACAATATGTGATGTGCAATGGGGGGTCATGGGAGTGGGGAAGGGGAGGGGCAATAGTGCCCCAAATTTTATTTTTTTGGGTATTTTTGCATTTGTTTCCAGCACACGAGTTTGGCTAAAAGCGATTTTTCCCATGGGTTTGTAGTTTTGGTTAAGAAACTATGGTTGTATTCAAATCTAGTGTAAATGGATTAATGGTATATGGATGTCAAAGTATATATATTGTATTGTAATATTTTAACATATATCAAATATCTTGTTGGTTTTCCTGGTTTGAGTTTCGAGGATAAAATTGTTGCGTTAATGCGTGTATTTTTCATGGCATCTTTTTTGTTTTTAAGAACATGTTTGTAGTGATTAATTATACAGGGTTAAAACCTAAATTTGGTATTAAAGAAATTTTAGCTTCAATGGGACACTTTTTTTGTTTGAGGGGTTTGGATCATATCTATGGTAGAACTTGTTACAGTAGTGGATCCATGGAAGTGATTCTTGAGGTAAAATTAAATGGCTAGTAGGCTTAAAGCTATAGATCGAGAAATTCAATGGGTAGAGTTTTGATTTGTGGAGGCTCAAAATGGAAGACTTGTTGGTGGACAAAGATCAATATATCTTTGTGGATTTAGGTTTTGAGTCGATGGAGATGTAAACATGAGAATGGACCAAGTTGGATCAAAATGAAAACAAAACAATACGATTGTGTCTCTTAGATTCAATATTATTGAATGTCTCAAGGGAAGCTACAATAAAGGATTTGTGGGACAAGTTAGGGGCTTTGTACCAATCTATGTCCCTAGTGAACAAATTGTTTCTGCAAGAAAAAATATATAACTTGAGGATTAAGGATGGAGACTTGATCATAGAGAATATGAATGCCTTCAATACATTATATGTTGATGTAACAACCTTGGGTTGATTTTCCATGTAAATAAAATAAAACCAAGATCATGGGACATGTATTCCAAGCTAAATTGGAGGAAAACATTATAGTGGGTATCACTTGTGGTTTATCAATGGCTATGGAAATTGGTAAAGGCAAAGAGGCAATAAATGACAATTTAATATAAGAAATAAAGGAAAATAGGAGAAAAAAAAAGTGAAGAGACACAAATATGGATGCCAGGGAAAATGAAGGAAATTGAAAGAAAAAGGAAATGAAAACAAATAAAAGAGGAGAGAAATAATTGTAGCTCTCTTTTTATACTCTTCTTCCACATTCTTCCATACTCTTACACACTCACACACTTAGAGCATTCTAGCATTCACTTGGACTTAGAGAGAAGCGAGCAAGGGAATTCGTGGGCAACGAAGAAGAAGGTTGGAAGAGCAAATACAACATGTGGAAATTGCAGGTAACATGTTACATGTGTGTTTCATTGTTGAGATTTGAATGCATGGTACATGGATTTGGTTATTTGGTTGTTTTACTATCATCGGCATGGGATTTTCCTGGATTCACAGTGGTTTCAACCTTGCTTTGCCATTCCCTAGATAGGCATGGTGTAGTGGGTTCCTTGTTTTGGTTTAAGCTTTAGATGACTTTTAGACTTTGATTGTGGTGATCTCAGGAAAATTCCCAAGGGTCGAGGGTAAAGATGGGCTTTCTCTTGGAACTCTTGAGAGAAGGGTCGAGACAGGAAAAATCCTCTAGGTATGGTGAAGAAAGAGGCATTGGATCTTGTTTTGGTATTAGTGATTTCTAGATTGGTTTAGGTGAAATCAATTTGGTTGAGGGTCGAGGTGGTTTGGCCTTTGGAAGCCCTGGTTGGTTCTATTTTGGTTCAACCCATAAGATATCACATTCATGGTTGGAATATGGCACGAGGATGATTGGCTAAAAGAGAGATTTGGTTCAGCCTAATTTATGGTCGGGTAATTCCCTGACTTGGTTGGAATTTTCATATGTTAAGATGAGCTACTTTCTTATTGTGATCAATGATCACATGTATTGATTATTGTGTTTATTTTATGACTGGTTTGTGATGGATTCATTCTAGTTAAATGTTGGTTATAAGCATGGCAAATTCTTGTAGTATAATGTGCTCCTGTTATGGATCTTACTTATGGATTCATAAGTTAATGAATGATTATGTGAATGCATGGGCTAACTAGTGTTTGATGCAACTAGATTGAGAGGGAATTGAGCCTTCTTGATGAACATCTGATGAAACTAATCAAAATAGGTGTTTGTATGAATGAATAATTTGGACCTCCAACTTCTCAGGGTCGTAACTTTGGCATAAAAACTTCGTTTGGCTATCTTGATACTTTGTTTCGAAGATCTTCTCGACGAAGAAAAAAATAGAGTTAGTGAAAAATATTTTGACACTTTTCGAGCCTCTCTGTTTTCCTTGAAAATGTTGTTTAGTACCTCAAAATGGACTGAGAAGTTTAGAATCTTAAAAACTACCAAAAATAGAAAGTTGTGTTAAATCTAAGGAAACAAAATTGAAAATAAATAGCGTTGGGTCAATTTAAGCTAGTAACAATGTGATCATGTGGCACTAGGTGTTTGTAGTCGGTTCTAAACATGTGGACGTCATTTTCCATAAGTGCATCTTGGAAATTAGGTCACACATAGTAACTCTCATCTCATGTTTACCCTGGTGAGCAGTTTAAAGTGTGTAAATGTGGGGTGGGTGTTACTACTGATAATAAGATTTCAGGTGATGGTAAGTGCATTACTTTGGTATGTTCTCTACCAAACCTGCGTGATAGTCTAGTTGTTTCCATAGGTGGTAAAGAAATTACTTTAAGATTTAATGAAATAGTATTATATTTATTATCAAAGGATATGAGACAAAAAAATATTGAAAACTAGAACAAATATGCCTTGTTTATAAGAGGACACTCCTAGAATAGAAATAAAAATAAGTCCTCAAGTACGAATCTCTAAATCCCCAAGAAAGTTTGTATAGTTATGAATCATGATGGAGATGTTGAAATAAAGGGCATTATAAGAAAGATCGTAGCTGCAAAATTGCTAAGAAAGGGAAAAGACCTGAAGATGCTCATTTTGTAGAAGAAAAAACATCCTTAGATAAAGGAGAGAAAGTGTATTTGGTTTTTCAAATTGCACATATAGATCATGAGGCATGGTTAGTCAACTTAGGCCCTTTCATATGACTCCTCACAAGGAGTGGTTTTGTGAATACGAAAATATGATGACGATAATGTTTTCACTGGAGATGAGTCATCATCCTGAATCATAGGACAAGGAAAAGTCTAGTTGAAGCTCATGGGTGGAAGGATTAAAACACACCATGGTGTACTACATATCCTAGGATTACTAATAGATTTTATTTTTGTAAGCAAGATTAGTGATGTAAGTGTAAAAACAATGTTTGAAAATGATAGCTACAAGATGGTTTGAGGAGCAATGGTATTTCTAAGGAGAGTTCAGAATGTAACTCTATATAAGTTGTTGGGAAGAATTCTTAATGATGGGTGCAACAATTCCATTGTTCCTAAAAGTGGAACTAAAGAGGGAAAAACTCCTTTGGCCTTTTGAGAAAAGACAATGTTGTGGCATTAAATATAGCGACATATTGGAGTAAAAGGTCTTTAGGTACCACATGGTAATGGTATGGTAGAAGGTATGTCTAATTTCTCTTTGGATTTTGATTTCTTGTGAACATTGTTTATATGGAAAGAAGAATTAGGTAAGATTGTTCTTTGGTTCTACGAGGTTAGAGGGAATATTACAATCGATGCACAATGATGTGTTTAGACTTGTGTTGGTTTTGTCACTGCGTACATGTGTATTCTGTCTCATTTATAGATGAATTCTTGAAGAATATATGGATTTATTTCCTTAGGAAGAAATATAAAGTCTTTGAGAAATTCAAAAAATTTAAGGCTCTTGTGGAAAATTAAATAGAGAAGAAAATTAAGGCGTTGAGGATAGATAATAGCGGAGAATTCTACAAAAATAAATTCAAAGAATTTTGCAATAAATTTGGTGTAACAAAGCAGAAGGCTACTTCATACACACCTCATCAAAATGGAGTTGTAGAAAGGAAAAACATAACCTTGATGGAGAAAGCATGGAGCATGTTGAACGGTGTTGAGTTAGGACAAGAATTCTGAAGAAAGGCAATAGATATTTCATGTTACCTTGTAAATAGATTACTCTCATTAGCAAAAGATGATAAGACTCTACATGAGGTATGGACTAATAATACACCTTCTCTTAAACAGCTTAGGTTATATGGCTCTAATGCTTATGTACATGTTTCAAAGGAGAATAGGAATAGGCTAGATAAGAAAGTTGAGAAATGTATCTTCATTGTATATAAAGATGGTCTTTAAGGTCATAAGCTTTAGAACCCAAAAACTAAGAAGGTGGTGTATAGTCAAGATGTGGTATTTAGAGAAGTCAAAGATGTTGTTCAATAGGAAGTCCTACCAAGGGAGAGAACCAAAAAATTGCTCATTTGAATTGAAGGATGATGAATCAAACTCTATAGAAGAAAAAGAATTAGAAGAATAAGAACCACAAACTTTGGTACTGAGGAGATCAATTTAGGAAAAAAGGCAGCCAGAAAGGTATACTCCAACTAATTTTCATTCAAGTTTTGCTTTGTTTATTTTTGATGATGATCCTAAAACTATTAGGGAGACAATGGATTTAGAGGATGGGAAACTTTGGAAAAAAGGCCATGGTTAAAGAAATCGAAGCCTTGGAGAAAAATTGCGACTTGGTATTTAGTGGAGTTACTGGTTAGAAGAAAACCCTTTAGTAGCAAATAGGTGTTTAGTAAGAGGTAGAATGCAGAAGGCAAAGTGGAGAAATACAAAGCTCAATTAGTAGTAAAGGGTTATTCCCAAGTAAAAGGAATTGAATATGGTGATATTTTATCTCATATTACCAAGTTAACTTCTATTAGATTTCTTTTATTTGTTGTTGTTTTTTATCTTAACATAAAATAGTAAATGTGAAGACTTCATTCCTACATGGGGATATGGAGTATTGAAGCTTCCACTCCACAATTTGGATGAATTTTATAAAGCTGGAAGCCTCCCTCTTTATGATTTGGGCTTCCTTGTTCATGATGTCACTTTATTAGTCTTCCCCATTAAACAATATTTTTGGATGCCTATTTGCATTAAAAGAATTTAAAAACCTCCTAGATGCACTTTAACTTTGCTAACCAAGTGGACTAGTAATAGAACCTCTATAACTTTAAACCAACTATTATGAACATTTTCTACCAATCAACCTTCTTAAATTCTAATAAACTCATAGCATACCTACATATTAAGTCCTTAATGAACCAACCAGTCACTTTTAAAATGTATGTGCCCATTATATAAACGGCCTATAACGAACCTCACATTGCAAATACTTGGGCAGGCTACCTCTCAACCATGAACACTCTTCCTTTTAAGCATTCTCCAAATACTTGTCCCCATTATATAAATGGTCTATAAAGAACCTTACATTGAAAATACTTCGTCCGACTACATATCAAGCATGAACTCTCACCTTTATGCATTCTCTTGAAGTTTACAAAGATTACTTGCAGTCCCAACCCAATGACTTGAAGACGGTTAGGGTATGCGATATGTCTTCTACATATTTTCAATTGTTTAATTGGATGACAAAATTTTTTGCGGAGTTGGCATGCATAACGGCCCTGGCCCTACTCCAACGAATCATTACAGGGGACATCCCAAAACCACTGGTGCCGTTAGTTCCATAAAACCTAGCACTAGGGCACTATATAATGCCTGCTATTTCAACAAGAGAACGTGAATTCATAAACACGTAGTCTATATTAATATGGGTTGAATGGTAACAATTGAGGAGCCACTGAGAAGGGCCCACTACAAGTGAAACTCTGAGACAACATGGGACCGTTTTGAAAAACAAATACATTGCAACCATCTCAAGTCAAGTTGCTTCCCAGCTGTTGAGTAGAATGATTCTAGAGTCATGTCAAATTGCTTCCCAAAGGAGAAGTGCAAAAGACTGAACATCGGAGTCGTCTAATGAGGCAGTCAAAAGTAGTTGGAATTTGAGTAAAAGAAATTCAAAAAATCTTGTAGATGCAGTGTTTGAATCGTGTTTTTATAGTGGAAATAGATTCAACACCATCAAAAACTTTTAGGACACCTAAAATTTTGAAGTTTAACAACTATAACTTGAATTTACAAAAATCCTTGCCCAATTTTCTCTACCCATAACCCAAATTTCCATAATTTCCCGAAAAACTCCTCCACCTCGTTAAACTATGCGGTAAACATCGACTCAAAACTGTTGAGCACAAATGACTCTCGATGTACCGACCATACCATCAACCCTTCATCATCGGTTCACAATCATAAGTTCACGAAATTGACAACTGACTTTGATGGCAATTGTCATTGGTCGGCATCGATTCGGAGGGCCGTCAAGGCCACGACACTGCATTCAAGAAACCGCTACATAAGATCTGGGACAGGCGGAGGGAATATGCATTGCCCCATTTTCCAATGATGATGGGTTAAGAGTCAAGACGATGGAGAAGGAAATAGAGCTGAATTGACACTGAACTGATCTGAATGATGTGCTGTCGCCGAAAGCGAAAGTATAGAACAGGAAAGCGTTCACTACTTGTACATAATATTATAGGCGTTCTCTATCGATACCAAAAATTAGTCTGGTGGTAAATGTTTTTGTTAGAACTTAGTAAAAAAAATCAGATTGCTAGAGTGCTTAAAATTAATTACGCCGTAAGGCGTTTCCCTCTGAAATCCATCCCTTTATTGCCTACGTGTCATCCTTGGACACCGTACGATTAGATGTTAGACGATTACAAACACTTGAACCGTCGATTAAAACAGTTACAAATTCGTCTTGATCCTGTCGGCGACTCAATCCCGGGGAACTTTCTTGGCGGTCTCGGAGCAGGGCCAGCAACCAGTCTTTTGGCCGAGCTGAACGTGGCGCATTCTGTGAAAAAGGGCAGGAACCATGGTGCGCAGCACCATTCTGATGTTCTCAACCTTCTTCAGCAAGTCCTCCGACGTGTAAGCCAGCCCGCCCCTGCGGTAATAATTCTTCTCCGACGTCGCAGGTTCGAGACTGAGGCGGTCCAGGTAATGCGCGACGAGGCCATGGAAGAGATTGATGAAGAGCGCGGGGTGCCAATCCCCAATTCAAAGGTAGGGTTTCTCCAGAGGTGTTCTCCAGGCGGGCGTCAGGACTTGCCTCCCCTAGATCCCTCCAGGCCGCTCTAGCATATTCATTTTCTACGCGTTAGATCGGAGAATGCAGAGTCCAGCGCCTTCTGAATCTTGTAATTCCCTATTCAATTCCTGGATCTGCGCCGTGAATCCACTCTCCACTGCCACCACGGCGTCTTGATCCTCTTGGTGACTCGATCCCGGGGAACTTTCTTGGTGGTCTCGGAGCAGGGCCAGCAACCAGTCTTTGGCAATGGGGCCTCCCAGGCCGAGCTGAACGCGACGCATTCTGTGAAAGAGGCAGGAACCATTGTGCGCAACACCATTCTGATGTTCTCAACCTTGTTCAGCAAGTTCTCCGACGCGTAAGCCAGACCGCCCCTGCGGTAATAATTCTTCTACGACGTCGCAGGTTCGAGACTGAGGCGGTCCAGGTAATGCGCAACGAGGCCGTAGAAGAGATTGATGAAGAGCGCGGGGTGCCAATCCCCAATCCAGAGGTAGGGTTTCTCCAGAGGTATTCTCCGGGCAAGCGTCAGGATTTGCAGCACGTCCTGCCTTGCTACGCAGTCAAGGGCGTCGTAGTGGGATTCGAAATGAAGACGTAGTGCTTCCACTTGCGCCTCCACGCGGATCACGTCGTCGGATTGCAACTGCATCTTGGATATCACTGCAGAAGCTCTTACATGGTTTGTTTGTGTTAGCTTTCTCTATAGTCTTGGATTGATAAAATCCTATTCTTAGATGTTGTATTTTGGGCCTCTTGCAATGGAATTAAGTAATCGCCTTTGAAGGTTGTATGTATGGACGATGGTTCTCTAAAAACCATCGTCGTTCATCTGTTTTCCACTGTGACAATTACCTTGGTAAATACAGAAATTGGGTACAGCAATGCCAGGATCTGGAAAGCACAATACCACTGGGATTTGCCAAATATGATTTGTTGATCATCGAACAGAAGACCAGCAATGGAGAACTATTCACCACACTGGCCGAACATGGCCCTGTCATTTGATGACCTAGGAATTGCGAAATTGACCTCATCATAAAGAAGTGTGCAAAATTGGTAGAACTGAAAGAAGACAGTGCTAATTACAGTGGTGGTAGGAGAAAGGAACTAAATCCACCTAATCTAGAATTGCTTATACAAGTTGTACAAATTACAAGCTGATAAATAGTCTTTGTTCTACAGAATGACAACTCTTCAAACTACACAGGTAAAGGCCATTGATGAATCACAGTGTTAACATAGATTCTAGTGCTTGACATAGATTCTTAGCACTTCTTGGCCTTGTAGGAAGTAAAATACTCCTTTTAGCCACTAGAGGTTTCCTTTGAAAAGTAGAAGGCACGATCCCAAGTCTATCTGCAAGAATTGGGCGGACTGATGGAGAAGGCGTTGGATACTACTGGACTTCTTGCTGAACATCTGAATTTGAAAGGAGTGTGATTTGGTAGGAGATTGGTAGAGCACGAGGTGACAATTTGGGGCAATTACTGGTATTTTTTTATTTCCTTCATCGAATAGGAACTGCACCCAACCTTTTTGTTTAGAGGTTCCTGGTCAGTGGTATGTTTTTGCTGGATTAGCTAATACAGTGCTTCCCCTTTCTTTCTTAAATCATTTGAATCCACTGGCACTTCTGATCACTTGCACTTCTTATACCGCTGTATTGATGATGTAAAATATGTAAATAATTATATAGCAAATTCAATGGAGTTGGCCTCTAGATGATCATAGTTCATTGTTTGTGATCGACTTGACTGGGGGTTGGCCTCTGTATAGCTATGTATCCTCTGTTTCTTTATCAGCTCATAATAATAAAAGTTTATTACAAATGTGTGTGGTGCTTGTTTGTGCTATTGTTCTTTGTATTATGTTTGGCACTTTTTATGAAGTAACCACGATGATGATACTTCAGGTATATCGTGGCAATGTTGATTTGCTCTGTCTGATTTATAAGATTTCTGTTGTTATTTCACGGGAGGTTGCTATGTGTTGTATCATCTCCAAGTGCAGCCGAGGATAGTTAATAACAAATCGTGAACTCCTATGGAAAATGAGCTTTCAAAGGATCTGAAGAAAGTGAATTCTCAAGGAATTTATGTCTTATTTTTAAAACTAGGGTTTTAAGTATATCACAATGTTCTTTAAATGTCCTCAAGTCAATGGTAATGGTTGTTAGAGAGTCATGGACTTACAGGAACGAAGAATAATGAATTTCAAGAAAATGTTGTGTTCAAAGATATCTTTACAGTGTTGAAGTACAAGTAAGCATTGCCTGACATAAAATGGATAACTAAATAATTTTAATGATAAGACAATCGGTATGATTTATATATGGCTTAAAATTAAAATTAACTCATCTAAAATAGGAAAAACAATCAACGTTAATCATCTTAAATGCATTTGGATCTTCATCTCAGATACTTTGAT
>APFE031512250.1:0-10453 GCA_000404065.3 Pinus taeda | reverse complement strand
GGTTCTCTTGACTCGATCCTTATATTGGAAAGGTCATGGACGAGCGTAGCCAAGGATCTGTCATCGCCGTATTTGGTAAGAAACTGTTCCTGAAAGATATTCCAACTAGTGATGGATCCAGCAGGTAAGGAAAAATACCAAGATCCTACTGATACTTGTAATGTATAAGGGAACAATCTAACTACAACATCTTCTTCTTTTACTCCCTTCAAATTGACTGACAACATAAAATTATTTATGTGTTCTTCTGCTGACGTTCCAACATCTGGATTGAACTTTGGTGCGGATGGCCCTCCTTCTAGTGCCAGAAATGTTGATGCCTCGAAAATCGCTGCAACAACATTGGGGGATAACCACCCGGTCCGGACCTTAATACAGCTCCTTTTCTGTTTGGGATGGTGGCTCTGCCTGGATATAATGGGACCAGTTTCCCAATAATGAATAAAATGGGTGGATGAGTGATGGGTTGTCTGTTCTAATGATAGGCGAATAACTTAATCTATCAACAAAATAAGAGAACTAATACTAATCCTGGGAACAATTATTCTTTGTAAATGCAGCGTTTGATGATCTTTTTCTATTGACAGGCATGTAGATGACTCTGTAAAATAAACATAGATATTCATTCATTCAAAGATTACTTCATCTAAATAGTTAAACAAAGTGATTAACACAAGATTACCGCACTTATCATTTATATCATTGATACATACATGATTGGAAGAAAAGCATACTATAAACAACCAATAGTGGAATGCATAAAGGATGTTGTTAAAACACACATATATATTCAATAATAGCAAGAGCGATCAAATGGCAATTCATATAACAAGAATGAGTCCAGACATAGATAATAGTACCATATGAGCTGCTAATCAATCCCAATATCAATCGCTATTTAAAATTCTTCTTTCAACGCATAAATGCTTTCAAACAAAGACAGTAGTGCACATTTGTATAAAAGATTCCTTATCAAAATCAGAATGATTGGTCCAGTTTCATAAAAGAATATCCCTGAAGTACAGTAGTGAAACTTCAGGGTTTAAGTCATATACAAAAACTTTACGACCCTTTCTAAATGCATGAAAGGGTCTATAAATACTACTAAATTAAAAATCTATGAAAACAAAATCCTACTTAATTGGTATCAATTCATAATATCTATCTTCTTGGTAGTGATCTGGCAGTCGGCGATGTGAATCACCACTCAGGCTGTTTGCCTTTAAACTTGAGCTGGCTTATCGCAAGCATTGGCTCCAGTTCGGGTGGTTTGTTCAGGCGAGAACTGAGTTGGGAAGCAAAGCTGGCATCCTGAATATCGAGGATAATATACCCGATCGCATCTGTGAGGCATTTGAGGGCAGCTCTCTGGCTGTGCAGCTTCATTAAAAAGAACCAATAGGCATCCCATGTCAAGCTGTTAATTCCCGTGATTAACCTTCCATTTTTCTCCAGCTCTGGGTAACATGACTACTCCAATATCTTCGTTGCTGTTAATTTTCCTAGAGTACATTGAGAAATCATGTTAGACAAGTAAAGAGTATTATTAACCAATTCAACCAAATTACTAGTGGTTGTCTTGCATCTTGAAATCGCTCTTTCTGCCCTCATTAACTAAGATTGCCATTCTGTAAATAATATTTCTTTCTGCGATTCTAGAATCCTTGGTAGGTTAGCTGCTTGTCCCTGATCGGTATCTTGCCATTCCAGAAAATTTATCAATGTTTCTTCGGCCTGATCCAAATCTGTCCTTACTTTTTCTACTTTCTCACTTATGGATGCCTCTAAGTCGCATAATGGTCCTGCCTGGGTGATTTGCTGACACAAAAGCTTCATCTGATTTATCAATCCTTTGTTTAATTGAAATGCCTCTGCTTTAAACTCATCTATCTGTGGGAGCTTCTTTGTTTGCTCAAGTTGAGCTGATAATTGTGCAATCTGCTCATCTTTGGATTTCAGCATTTGCTCATTTGATGCTTTTAGTTGCGCCAATGCCTCTGATAGCTCCTTTTTCTTTTGGACTGCACTGTCGTCAATCCTCTGTTTTTCTTCCTACAATTGTTTAGTCGGTTGATTGTTTATTTGTTGTTGTACTAGAAATTGTTGTTCTGTCTGCTCTTCCTTTTGCTGTGCTTCCGATAATTATGCTTGTAGCGAAAATATATCCTGATCTTTTGTCTTCAATAAACTGCTCACCTTCGATGCTTTGTCTATTGTCGCCGCCTAATAAGCTCCAACATATTGCGATAGCTTTGTTAAATCATCAGAGGGGTCAAATTCCTCTTTCCATAGCACATTGCCTGTTACTATTTGTTCTGGGAATGAAGAAGGTTGATCAGTCCTTCTCCTTTTTCTCTGTCGTTTCACTACAGCTTTATGCCTTGGGCTATAGAAGACATCCAAGGGAGGAATCTCTTCAATCTGCAAAATAACTTCACCGGAAGGATCCTTTGGGATTATTTCCACTTCTTTTGATTTGGGTGGGTCGTTGGTTTCACCTAAAACGTGCTTTGAAGTCGCCTCTTGTGTATTGACCTCTTTTGAAGTCTCGTCATATTTAGAGCATTCCAGATTGCCGATGATTGAATTAAATTGCTGCCATTCCTTGAGCAATTTCGTATCAATCAGTGTATCTTCATTTATATTTAAACTGCTCTGTTCTTGCTCTTTCGTCTGGGTCTCTTCTTGTCTTTGCTCATGTACTTCCTCCTGTTACTTTGTTGTAACAAGAGGTTCTTTATCAAGTCGCTGGTCAGGCTCACTTGATTATGTTGTTGGAGTCGTCGCTAACAGATCTAGAGGCAGAGTTTGCAACCTCTGCTCTCTAAGTCTGTTGAATTCAAGTAGTCGCTCATCATTGTATTCAAGTATGGTGAGCGATTTAACATGATACATTGACTCGGTCGATGTGAACAAGTCCTCAAATCTGTCTTCTTTATGCTCGAACTTGGTCAATTTGGCCTGTTGGAATGCATTATAGGTGACTTTGTTTGGATCAAATCGCCTGCTTGGTAGAGTTGCCAGGGTTAATGAGTTTATTTTCTCAGCGTCTTTCTCTGCATGTTTGAAATCATGCAGAGTGTAGATACCAATTCTCAAAGGAAAAGAGGGCCAGACATGCTTCTTAGCTTTCTTCAGAGTTTGTGTAACCCCATCGGAGATGATCTGATAGGCTATTTCTCTGGCCAGTAGTTTATCAGGGATGTATAGAGGAAGAACGTGGGGCTTGGAATGACTGCCAAAAAATCTGATATAAGTGAACTTTTCCTCTCCGAACCAACTTCCTATGGATGTTAAATCAATCCCTGCTTGGTAGGAAATCTTAGTGGTAGGCTTATTGAAAATAGAGTGATGAATGGGCAACATGAAGTCATTGCAGATTTGATACAAATGGTGTTTGTAGTTGGTCTTCCACAACTTTTGATGGTATATGTGAACGGGTGTAGGGTCTTGCGACATCCACCTCCATCCGAGCACAGGAAATTCAGAATTAAAACACAGGACATCTAATATATAGGCACTGTAGTAAAATGGGGGAATGAACCTTTCAGTGACGCGGGAGTTGAATCTAAACTCAAGAATTGTGGATGCTAACTTATTGGACAGTATATCTGCCCAATCCATTATTTCACCACTACATGTCGCCTCCATTAAGGGGACCATTTCTATGGTAAAATTGATGGAATCATGTAATCCCCATAACCTGCACATCATTATCCCAACATAGCAATAAGGAGAGCATAGAGAATTGACCGAGTACTTACCCGAAGATTCGTGCTTGTTTTTTGTTGGATTTTGTCTCCAACCCCGAATGGGTTCAGATTTAGTCTCATTCTCAGCTCGGAATTTCTCCTGAAATGTCGTGTTATATTTCTTCTATGCCACCGGTAAATGATACATTTGCCTTAAATCCTCGGCTCAAAAGGAACCGAAAATTCTCGCATCTGTGGTGCTGAAATTTCTGTCGGTAATTGGGATTTCCTGAATCGCCCATCTAACCACATCTGTATATGGGAGGATTTTCTCCCGAGCCGCTATTCGATGAAGAAAATAGTTGGCTAAATCACTTAGATTAGCCTCGTATTTGCTAGTGTTGTCAGCTAAGACTTGTATTGCTGTCACCCTTGGCTCTTCGGCTTTGATCAGATTATAGGTGCCTTACCAAGTAGTTCTGACAAGTCCTAGGCATGTAGTGTCCGATATTAGCCATTTCTTTTTAGTACTTGGATCAATGATAGGTTTCCCTATGGCCGGCGAAGCGGAAGCCATTGTAATTTTCTTGGATTTCTTCCCCATTCTGCTTGAATCTGTTACTTCGGAATAATTCTGCACAGAAATGACAATGAACGAAACACAGAAAATGATAGCGCAAATCAATATGACTGTGATATATATCGATGAGTGCATGGCGAATGATTAACTTAAGGTGGCCTCGGATACAATCTGTGAAAAGATCTGAGGCTTACTATTTTTTTAAATGGCCGTTAAGACCTGTCAATCCTATCAATGCCCGTCAATTCGATTAATGGCCGAATGATTTATTTGAAGCGTGCCTTGGGTGTTTTGGTGGTTAAGCGCGAATGAATGGCTCTTCAGAAGATAAGGCTTTTAATACAAATAAATCATATTAAACTCTCTTTAAGATTTTCTTTGAAATCTGCGCTTTTGCCTTTATCGCAATCGGGCGTCGGGAGAAATCATAAATCATTATATTGGTTCTGTTTGGGATTCCCGATCACTGATAGCGATATCGCATCGCGTCGGGGGTATCGAGTGGGACACTTTAAAAGCATTCATAGATGATTGCCGATTGCTGATAGCGATATCGCATCGCATCGGAGCAAAAGGGGAATTTTATCGCGCCAGTTCATTATCGCCGATATCCAATAGCGATATCGCATCGCATCAGAATAAAAAGGGGTTTTATCACGCTAGTTCATTATCATCGATATCTGATTGCGATTTCGCATCGGAAAAAACCAATGGGTCCTTAAGTTGTGTTTCCTTTGTCATTGCGATATGCGATCTTGCAATCGCTTTATCGCGATGACAAAAGATTAATCGTTTATGTGTAAGGCTTTTGATTGGTTTATTCGAAAAGGTCTTTTGGTAATGCTTTATTTGATTTTTTCATACCTTTTTGAATAAAACTAAGTTGATACCAATTAAAATCAAAATTAAAAAGGGACCCATTTCATATTATAGTTTTGGGATAGTTTTGGGGGTTTTTGTAGGGCACAACACCTTCATGCTTGAGGACATTTTGATTCCCTAGATTAAATCTCATATTGTTATGAGATATTTTGTAAATATTTTCTGTATAAATACTTCACATTTCGAAGTATTTAGTGTGGATTCAAAGACATTTCTGTAGACTTTTCTCTCAAATCAAAGTCCTATTATATCAAAAAACGGGATTGGCTTGCTGGATCAAGGAATAAAGTTCAGATATTTTTGAGGATTCTTGTGTAAAGCGCTAATCAAATAAGGATTCTCTCATGTGTATTATTGTTTTTCCTTATGTTTCTTAATAATAATATGTGTTTCCATGAAATCTGAATGTTAAACTAGGAATGATATTTCAAAACTTGCTTAAATGCTCTCTATCTTGACTGTTTACATTCTTAATGTTTTCTGCTAAACTATATTTGCTATGGAATTCCTAGCTGCTCCTTAGCTTCAGTAATTTTCCTTTTGGTCTATGTAGAAAAGGACTCTTAATTCCATTTGTTGATGATCACCGTCTGTTCCTCATTTTAATCTCAGTCCAAGGATCCTTAAGTGCCCTTCACCCTAGTTAGAATCATTCCATCCATCATCCCTTTAAAAATTTGCCTTTTTCTTTGCTAGCCTGCCCTATCAACATTCCCTTTAATGATCTGATCCAGTTATGCTATCCTTTTATTGACTCCATAGCCCAATGGCTTGAAGAAATTAGATATATCCATCTGTTCCTAGAATTCCACCACTCAACCAAAATCAAAACCTTATGAACACTAAGAACTAACCTAAACTCCCACCCAAACAAAGTTAAATTATAAAGAGAGCCCTTTCTATACTTAGGTTGGCTAGAAGCTGAGTCTAAAGGTTGGTTTGTGGTTACCTCGTATTATTCCTTCTTTTAATAACTTATAGGGAAAACTTCTGAGTGATAACATATTCCACACTCTGCAAGAGTGCTCCAAAAATATAAGTATCCAAGAGTATGAGAGAGAGAAAATAATGAGAGAGCTCCAACATTGAACTGGAAAAAGGTTACATAATGATCCTCATAAGCCTTTTTATGAATAAGGTCTTTATTTTCTTCATTTTTTATTATTTTCCTTCATTTTCCTCCTCACATGCAACTTGTGACCTTTCACCTCCCTCTTCTCCTAATTTCCATTATTTTCATAAATAAATGTGCCAACAATGTCATTTTCCTTTCCAAAGCCTTATCCATTGCCTTTGCCAATTTCGTTAGCCATTAAACAACCACAAGTGATCCACATCACTATGCCTTTGCCCAACATTTAGCTTGGAATAAGTGTCCCATCAATTGTGGTTATTGTTTTTGCTTTATTAACTTTTATTACATGGAATTTTCATGAGCGTTGTTACAATATTCTATTACACAAGCAAGCAACAAATGTGGCTTGACATTGGGGTATTTACACCTAACGTGGAAAACTTTGAACATGTGCCCTATTTCACAAGTGAACAATGTGGTTTGACTGAATCATGACTTCACATGGTTAATCAATTAGGCATTGCTCCCTTTGAAGATGAGATCACCATACAAGCTTGAATCCTTCACCATATTAATTTGTTGACTGATATATTGTGCATCATCAAGATTAACAAGCTAAAACAATAACATCAAAATTATAGTTCGAAAGTACAAGAAATTGATCCATTTTCCAAGTGTCATCTATCTATGAGAAACTATTTTTCATTCATTAGGTGACCAAAAGCTTCCTTGTATATTTTAGGACATGGTATCTTTGAATCACTAACAATAAGAAGTAGAGATGGAGATATGCATTGGGACCATCTCTAATAGAAATAACAACCCACCCCATCTAGTATGAGTTTGAGCTACAAAATTTGTGTTTGTTTGGGTTCAATTTTAGGTGAAGTTAATCTTTGATTTGTCTTTTATCTAATTTATTTGAGATTAGTAATTTATGTGGCGATTGTGAATCTAGGTTGCATTTCTATCATAATTTATGTCTATGGTGTATTTTATCTTTGATGTTTACTATGGAATTCCATATGTTTTTTGATGTTGCATATGAAATTTAGTATGTTAGTATGCTTCTGTGATGTTGCGTAAGAAATTTGATATGATGTTAAAGATAAAAAAATGGCTCAAAGTGGAGAAAATTAATTTGAAATGATGAAAGAATTTTAATTTTAGATATTCTAATGTCCATTGGAGGCCATTGAATATGCTATAATACAATGCAATAATGTTGGTAGGAAATAACTTAAAAGTCTCTTAACCTATGAATGATGATCCTTAACCAAAAGATCATATCACGAGTTAGTAGCAAGATAGCATTAGTGTTAAGGGTTTGGAGTTTTAAAGGATAAGGTTAGTGATGGGTGTTTAAGGACTAGTGGTTAGTGAAATAGTAGGTTATGGATTAGCATCATAGAGGTTAATTTTTAGGTTAGGATTATAATATTTGGACCTAAAAAAATCATGGCATGCTTTTGTAACTTCACCATTATAGGTGCCTTCAATATAATTATATTGCTAGATGACTTAGCCATTAACTCCATGTTGATTCCATTTATTTAGCCCTAAGTTGATTTCATTTATTTAACCCCAAATTGATTCCCTTCAATTTGTTTCTTGTGGCATAAATCACCACTTCCAACAATTTCCATTGAATGCTTTAATTCTCACTACTCCTATGATATTCATTTATTTAGAGATACACATAATTCATAAGATCTCTAACACATTCATTTGAAGTGTCTAGCACTAACTTTTATTTGGAATGGACTTTGCTTCGATGAATTTGTGAACAACAAGCTACATTTTAAGCTTTTACTTGGATGAATCAATGAACAATAAGCTACATGTAAATGTATGTTTTTCTTAAAACAAACACTGCATTTAGCAAAATAGATAACTACAAGTTGAGAAATTGATGTCATGTTTCTTTACCACTTGGATCTCCTTATGTTTTATTTATAAAGGTCCTAATTCCATAGTTTTTTGTGTTTATATTATCTCTTACCAATAGGTAAAAGTGTGCCTCATTACACAAGCATCGATCATTCATAATCAAGCAAATGAAGCATTGTAATCAATATTTCACAATGTAAATGAATGCGCTTGATGTGTAAGAGGGTTTTGACATCATCACACTAGGAAGGTATAATATATTCAAAGGATGTTTAAGGATCATCACATGGAAAGTTTGAGTTACAAAGAAATATATGATTGTTGAATTTTGACTTAAAGATTTGGATCAATTTTAGCAAACTCCTTTCTAGATTTCACACAAAATCAATTAAACATTTTCGAAAAACAAAAAAATGCAAAACAATAAATTAGTAAATGTCTCATAACCTTAACCATGCCTTAAAATTAAATTATTATCATTATTCTTATTCATTTGTTTTAAATATTAATTTTAATATCTCTCTCATGAATATTCATTCATCCTTGTTAGAAAGAAGCCTTAAACTTAACTTGACAAAGAACACAATTTTTTAATTAATTCTATGAAAGTGTCCATGTTTATGATATGAATATTCCATAGTCACATCATCTACATATCGATGTTAGAGAAATATTTCACATTGAAGAAGGAATACTCCATGCTAGAGGATTGAATAAGGAAGGGTAATAATTGAAGGTTGAGTGTAACTCCAAGTACGGTATTCTCCATGTGAATTCCATTTGTCATTAGAATTTGCTAGAGTTTTCTTTCTTATATTTTTTTGGAGAGATTTTGCATTAGTTTATAAGTGAACTAGGAAAATCACAACATAAAATACAATACTTAATCAAACACGTGTGCTTACGAATACGTCACAATTCTTTAATTAGCAACTTGGACCCCATGAAAACTATTTTTTTGGGAAATAAAGGAAAATATTTATCTTATTGAGAATTTACAAAGGAGAAAATCACATCATTGTAGAGAGTAGATGATATTTCATCTAGTTTAGTGTTCTTATACCATATTCTGTATATACAACATTTGCCAAAAAATAG
Organism: Pinus taeda; assembly: GCA_000404065.3. Classification (NCBI taxonomy): domain Eukaryota; kingdom Viridiplantae; phylum Streptophyta; class Pinopsida; order Pinales; family Pinaceae; genus Pinus; species Pinus taeda. The sequence goes on along the minus strand of APFE031512250.1, from coordinate 1,236 downwards.
CAAATTTCTCTTTTCCATTGCTTTTAATTTGTAACTACCACAAAAAGAAAGGTTTCTACTTGTAAATAAGGGTGTTTGTTCATGTCCAACATATTTCACCATGAATGTATGAGCACAACAAGATTATTAGATATGCATTGCAAGAAAACATAAGGAGGTTTCTCTCTTTATTCCTCTCCAAAGACCCAAATAGGTTGTAATAAGTTCCATTGCTTGAGAGATAGTAAATGAATGATAAATTGAGTTATGGGGGTATAACCCATCACTTTATATGGGTTTGATATTTGAGGCCCCAAACTTGGTTGCATATATTGGTCTTACATATAGAGGGTCTAGACTTGTGCTTGAACATGTTATTTTGTGCAAATGTATTCATAAAGATTCATTAAAATGATTTTTCATCATCATATGATTATATGTCATATTGAAAATTGAGTCAGATCATGCATGGTGTCTGGAAAACTACCATGAGTAATTTTAACAAGATCACTACTATCCAAATGACAGCCATCTACACCACTAATTTGGTCAAAATTTATATCTTGAACAAATAGGTTACCCAAGTCATAAAGTTCTTCTATTCACCCATCTAAGGATAGATAGATTGGAAAAATCTCATGAGTAACTTGAGTAGAATAATTTTATTCATGCAAAATTGGAAATCAAAAGGAATGGGAAGTGTTAGGATATTCCGACACATAGGAAATAGTTAAGTTCAACTTGGTCTAGTATAGAGTTAGGTATAGAGTTAGGTAAGTTGTGTTTCTTTACCGTTGTACATTTTGTAACTTACAATCCGACGGTCACGATATGTAGTGATCCGACGGTTCATTCTCTCCTCGGTATTACCGACACTTGATCCGTGGCTTGACACCCGATTGGTCCATGAATTCTATTTAAAGCGCAGGAGGGTCATTTGTAGGTTAACCGTGCATGAGAGAAGCTTATGTAAATTTTCATTCTTTTATTAATAAATGCCCTGTAGTAGCCACGTTGGCGCAGGCCGTGGACTGTTTCCCTCTCTGAGGGTTTTAACCACGTCAAAATACTGGTGTATTGATCTGTGATCTGTTTGTGAGCGGTGTCCTTCTGGTGTTCTGTCTGAGGAACTTACCCTGTATATTCGTACATGGTATCAGAGCTATTTGAGGGCCGCGTCCATTGGTGATCCAAATCTGAAGCCGGTAGAACTGCATGCGGCTGTCGTTTCCTAGATCTACTGTTTCTGACTGCTTT